>CAUYRH010166542.1:0-50718 GCA_963574655.1 Perodicticus potto | reverse complement strand
CATTCTGGTGCAAATGTCTTTGTGGTAAAATAATTTTTGTTCTTTTGGGTAGATACCTAGTAATGGGATTACAGGGTCAAATGGAAGGTCTACTTTTAGATCTTTGAGGATTCTCCATATTTCTCTCCAAAAAGGCTGTATCAGTTTGCAATCCCACCAGCAGTGTAGAAGTGTTCCCTTCTCTCCACATCCACGCCAACATCTGGTGCTTTGGGACTTTGTGATATGGGCTAATCTTGCTGGGGTTAAGTGAGATCCTAGAGTGGTTTTGATTTGTATTTCTCTGATAATTAATGATGATGAGCATTTTTTCAAGTGTTTATTGGCCATTTGTGTGTCATCCTCAGAGAAGTTTCTGTTCAAATCTCTTCCCCACTTACAGAGAGGGTTGTTTGCACTTTTCTTATCCTTTAATTTGAGTTCTTTGTAGATTCTAGTTATCAGGCCTTTGTCAGGTTCATAACATGCAAAAATATTCTCCCATTCCAAAGGCTGTCTGTTTGCTTTGTTTATGGTACCCTTAGTTGTGCAAAAGCTTTTTAGCTTGATCAAATCCCAGTTATTTATTTTTGGTGTTGTTGCAATTTCTGGGGGCAGGGGTCTTCCTCATAAAGTTTTTTTCCCAGGCCAACATCTTCAAGTGTTTTCCCCACACTCTCTTCCAGAGTATTTATTGCTTCTTGTCTTAAATTTAAATTTTTTGTCCAGTGAGAATCAATATTTGTCAATGGTGAGAGGTGTGGGTCCAGTTTCAGTCTTCTAACATGTGGATAACCAGTTCTCCCAGCACCATTGGTTAAATAAGTCTTCTACATGTGGATAACCAGTTCTCCCATGCACCATTACTTGTTTTTGTTAGGCTTATCAAAGATTAAATGATGATATGTGGCTGGGTTCATCTCTAGATTCTCTATCCTATTTCATTGATTTTTGTCTCTATTTTTGTGCCATTGCCATGCTGTTTTGATCACTACAGCCTTAAAATATAACCTAAAATCTGGTGACAGGATGTCTCCAGATTTGTTTTTATTTCTAAGAACTGTATTTGCTGTTTGGGCTTTTTTCTGGTTCCACTGGATTTTATGTTTCTTGATTTTTGTGTGTCTCAAAACTTTTGTAATGACCTACATATTCTATGCCTGCCTTGAGATTATGGCTGTCAGTCAATCAATTGTTAAATCTTTTGAAGACGTCACATTCACATGTCATCTCTTGTGTCACTCCTAAAGATGGCTGAGGGTGTATGTTTGTGTGGATTTTGCTTCCCCACATTCTAGCATGATTCCTACCTACTCTCCTTCCAGATGTGAGCTGATATTACTGGGAGATACCAAGCCTTTGACACAACATTGCAAGTGCTATTCTGAAAGTCCAGAGATTTACAAATATACCAATGCATAAATGACTGTTTTTCACTCTGGAAGAAGAGTTTAAACACACACACATATACACCCCCACACACATACACAGAGAAAAGTACACTCACAAAAACAGAGCAAAGAGATAGCCTGCGCTGAGCAGCAGCTGAGCCAGCAACACGGACTGGATCAGAACTGAGTTGCAAATAAACTTCATCTTTCTCTCATGCCAATTATACTCAAATGGTAATAACTTATTGGAGTGCTGTGTTAAGAATAATTCTGAGGTCACATTCTAGCTTAGAAGGAAAAAGTCTGGTGATGGATGGATGATCAATGTCTACCAGGGGTAACGGCTGAGGGTGTTGCAGCCCATGCCAGGAGTTGCCATGTGCGTGCTAGGGAGTACAGTTGTGGCTGCAGATGGACCTGTTCTTATCAAGTCTGTAAACTGAGACTTGCACATCAGTTGTTAGCTCTCCAATGAGTGCCAGTTATGGAGCTGGTGTTTTATGCACACCTTTCCAATTAATCCTCACAGCAATCATAACAGAGAAATATTGCCTCTCTTTCACAGAAAGAGGATTTGAGGCTCAGACAGGGCAGGTCCCTTAACCAAGGTCACATGGCTCAAGAAAGACAGAGCCAGGTTCCTGAACAGCACTGCCTGGCTTCTAAGTCTGTGCACATCCCCAGGACATGGAGCCCCCCTGGATTAAGCAGGTGCTGCGTGAGAAGGGGAGGGGCAATGCAGGCCAGCCCTGGAGTCAGGCTGCTGCCCACTGACATATTAGAGCAATGCCTGGGTGGGGGAGGAGGCTTTCTTTCCTGGGCAGCTTAGATGCAGATAACACAAACTCCAAAATGTTTTGAGACTGGAGCTTCCCACCGTGTTTCTGTCTCTTGACAGGGAAAGAGAGAAACTTCGGTTTATTGCTCCCCCGACGTTGGAAAGACAGTCAAGAAAGAGGGGAAAGGAAGAAAGGACATGGAAGAGTCTTGTGTTGTCCAGCGATGTGTGAGGGAGGAGACCGAGGAGCTGAAGGAGTTGGGATGTAGCCTCCTGCTGCTTCAAGCAGGCTGTGCAATAAAACAGCTTTCCTGAGCCTCAGTTTCCCCAAGTGTCAGATGGAGCTAATATTAAGTGGTAGGTGTAGAATCTCTGAGACCTAGGGGGACACGCAGGCCTGGGTTACAACTCCATCCTTGCACTAGGAACTATGTGACCTTAGGCTGCTCCTCACTTCTCCTCTCTGAGCTTCAGTTTTTTCATCTATAAGATAAAGATGATAGGAGTATTTGCCTCCTAGGGTTGTCCAACAATTGCACGTGATAGTTTAGGGAGAGTATCCAGCACACTGTCTGATGTTATATACAAAGACGCACACTTTATCTTTCTCTACATGCATGCACGCGCATCAGGCACCCTTTGATGATCTCCCCTTGTTTGATATGTAGAGTCTCTGGATGGTATTAGAAGTTCAGGGAATAACCCGCCTCAGTTTCCACCATCTGCAGACTGCACAGGCTGCTTTGTCAGCTTGGAGAAATTCAGGCTGGGCTTTGTTCATCTCATGCTCTCACTTACCCTGCTTCTCTCTCCTTGAGTTTTTTCTACCTGGATTCCCTTCTACATCTTTTACCAAGAACAATCACAACAATAAAAATGACAACAACCAATTAATTCTCCCTATATGGAGTGCTTGCTACAGGCAGGCAGCTGCTACCTGCTCTCTCCACGTTTGCATTTTCTTCCATACTCCTATTACCCATCTCCCTCTCTTCCTTCCTCCCTTTTCTTGACTCTCTTCCAGAATTTGGGGGAAATAATAAATCAATTCCAGAGACAGATAAAGGCTGTAGGCAGTTCTAATCCAAAAACCACTTTGGTCTTTCCATTGCCTTCTATCCTGTGCTGCCTCAGAGACAAATCCCCACCCTCACTCCATTTATACTTTATTTTCTGTGCTCTTCCCAAGGAGTTGATGTGGTCAATACCAGTAACCTCATTAGACACACAGAGAAACTGAGGCTCAGCAGCAGTACTTGCCTGCGGTCTCATAACTGGGGAAAAGCAAGTCTTGGGTTTAAATCCAAGACTACTTAGTGTTCAGCTCTTCTTCATTATTCAGCAGAATAGCACTTGGACCCAGTGCCCATGGTTCATCCCATATTTTTCAAAAGCCCCACCAGCACCATGTGCCCATTCACAGGACACATCTCAGTACAAGAATTAGGAGATTCAAGGTGAATCCAAGCCACACGTGTTCCACCAAAGAGACACAAAGTCTCTGTTCTACTTTCCTCCACCACTTATTAGCTCACTGTCTCCACTAGTAACAAAATAATAAATGATACCAAAATTAATAGCTGTGACTATTTATTGAGCTCTATGTGTCATGTGTCTAAAAGCCATGAAAACCCGAAGAGGTTGGCACAGGCTCATTCCATTTCTGTGCACTGTGAATGGAGGCTCTACAGGTGCCTGTGACCTGCTGGTGGAGAGAGGGTGGGCTGCGTAGGCACAGGCACCTGAAACCACTTCAGTAATCCCTCTTGCTGTCATGGGAGGACTAGCTGCCAAGAACATCTCCAGAGCCAGGACGTGCCTCTTGCTCCTGCTGCATGGCAGGGCCACTGAGGAGGGAGGTAGCAACTCTCTAGAGCAGGGGAGATGCCGTTTTCTCCACTGCTCCTTGTGATTAGTGTATGCAGAGCAGACCTTGTCTTACCTCTGCGGGCAGGGTGTTGGGGACAAGGGTCGGGCCAAGCTGACACCCAGGGGCTCCCAGGGGCAGAATAGATGCCAACAAGCCTTTCCAGCTTGCCAGATGAGAAAGGTCACCGCACTGCCCATGCCTCCTGGTGTCAATGCAGGTGTATTCTGATGTGACGGGGACTGGTGCCTGACAACCCCAATGTCATCTTTGAAGATGGGACATTTAACTCTGATGAGTTCATCCAGGAGCAAGGCCTGTGTCCTTCTGCTAGTTTATCCCTCATTTGACAAATATTTATTGAAGACTTGACTATGTAGCAGACATGGCACTGTGCTACATGCTGGAATGCAAATGTCAAGAAGGCAGCTTATATTTAATGATTCTGAAAGTACCAATGAATAAGAGAAGAACTCTGGAGGAATGAGCTGATTTGCCTTATTCTTTCCCTCTTCTGACAAATACATCTGGGGGAATTCAAGTTCTGAGGGTTGGAAATCCTGTGTAGCCTAGACAAAGAAGATAGCTTGGACATAGGGAATGATCGCCGCAATCTCCCAGTGCTGCTTCCAGCCCTGCCACCACCACCCGACCAGCAACACTAGCATGAATACCACTGTATCACCACCACCATCACCAACATCAGCCCTGCTATCATCATGACTGCCGCTGACACTGTTTTTAATCACAACTACTATCACTACCACCACAACACCACAATCACTATCATCACTGTCACTTACACGCCATCATTATCACCCTTATCAACACCCACACCACCTCCATAACCACTGTCATTCCTACCACCATTGCCATCAGCACCACCACCAGCATCCCTATAAGCAGCAACATTATCCCTGATAATCTCACCGTTACCACTAACACCATCGTTCTCCATCATCACCATTACTACAACCATTAATACCACTGCTATCATACTGTCACCAATGCCTCTGCCTCGTCAACAATATTATCACTCCTATAATCATGACCTACTGCTAATAACAACCCCCTCGTCACCATCACCAACACCAAAATCATTGCTACCTGTTGCTATAACCAATGAGTATAAATAAATACACAGTCTGTCTGAATGTATTTATCTTCATTCATTCTTTACAAGGTTTTTGTTTCTAGTCTTTATCTTAAACATTATTATTGTTATTAAATTTTAAGCCTTTTTAATTTTTTTTGTTTGTTTGTTTTTGTCCAGGGCTGGGTTTGAACCCACCACCTCCGGCATATGGTGCTGGTGCCCTACTCCTTTGAGCCACAAGCGCCGCCACCTTTTTAATTTTGTGAAGCCAAAAAGTGGAAACCAAATAAACACATGTATATGTATAGAAAAAATAAATAAAAGTATGACAGAAATAAATAAATACACAGTCTGATAACTAATACTGCAAACTTGCCACTGTGTGCCCATGTTGGCAGCACTGTACAAACAACTCGGTAAGGATTCACATCCTTGGTTTATCAGTGTCTCATAGTTGTGTCCGTGTCAACGTGTGGCAGTGTCTTGCTGAGTGGTGTCCATTATTGTTGCATGCTTTTATGTGCTGTCACACAGTCCCCATTCTGCTCACTCAGCCCTTTCCTCACCCCTGCTATCTGTTGCCTCCCAGGACCCCTTTCCCCGCTCTCCTGAACATGGTCAGCCTCATGCTGGCCTCTGCCTCCATCCTGTTCACATCAATGTCCAATGACAACCTTTCTGTTAAAACTCCCAAGCCTTGATAGGTCACATCATCACTCCTTTTTCATTCCTCCTCTCTTCTTGTTGTGTATTTCCATCCTTCTCATCCTGTTCCTCCTGCCTAGACCTTCATCAGCCTACATTTGCACGTCGGCCAAGCCAAGCTCCAGCTCTTTCACCGAGCTCCATGCCACCCCTTTCAGGCATCCTCTCCAACTCTCCAATCCCTTTTTCCCTTCTCTGAGCCCCCAGACTGTTACACAATCTGTAGTGCAATGTAGTTAGACCCAGTACAGGCTCATCCAATGACCACACTACAGGTACTGGAGTCAACCATCTGGGTTCACATCCTGGTTCGCCCACTTATGAGAAGTGAGGTACTGGACATTGCTTACACTCTCTAGCCTTTGGTCTCCTCATCTGGAAAGGGTCTAGTAATAGTGCTTACTTCCTCGGGATACTAGAAGGCTTAAACAGCACCAAGCTGCTAAAGAATCAGGTGCATGGTCAAAGTTCTCTAAATTTGTTGTTATCACTATTATCATCAGAGCCAAGCTCTTTGAGGGCCAAGACTGTGTGCTATGTAGCTCTCACCTCCTTCCAGCAGCTGCTTCTTTAGGAGAAGGCTGATGGGAACCTGACGCAGTGTAGTTAGACCCAGGTACAGCCTCATCAGCTCCAGTAGAGGGAGACAACATGGACCAGTGTGTCAAGTGGTCACTCAGCAAGGGAAGAACCGGGAAGATGGGATGGTAGCACAAACTAAGGACAGATATAATAGGCAATTGGAAATGACCCGGTGTCCCCAGTAAGATCAGGACAAGACTCAATGCTCAATCTTTAGTCCCAGGCCTTTCATTTGTAGCCCTGGACATATCAAATAATAAGTTGCTTCAAGGAAATGAGTCAGATCTCCATTGAGAGAGTCAGCAACAAGGGCTTTGGAGGCCGTCAAGGCTGGCATGACGCCTGTGCTGTCCCCAGTCACCTGGGGGACTTGGGTAAGTCAACTTCTTCTTGAGCCTCAGTTTCCTCATCTAGAAAATAGAAAAATCTCCTAGCATGAGATTCCATCTGTCACCTGGGGCTATTCATAGTACCCACCTCATAGGGCTGTTGTGAGGATTCAATTAGTTTAGGATCATAAGCACCTAGAAGAGTACTTAGCACAAAGTGCTACACGAATGTCATTTCTGCTTCCTGCTATTCTTGTTATCCATACTACAAGAACAACTTAAATATTTTTTTTTGTTACTGTTATTTTATCAATACCTTGCATAGTCCCTGGCACACAGTAGGTGCCCAATACAGATCAGTTTTTTCTTTTTCCTATCTGGTTCCAACTCTGATGCTGAACTTTCTAATAGGCATATCAGAAGATGCTTAAAGCACCATCAAAGTAGAGGTACCAAAATTGTGGGGGAGAAACACCTATTTTGAAGGCATATATATTACCAAAAAAATCACTGAAGTAGTCATCAGGAGAAAATCCAGATTTTAGCAGATTTCCTTAGACTTATTTTACTGTTTCTGTAGCTCTTGGTGGAGGAGTGGGGGACACGATCATTGCAGTGCCACAGCCTTCAGGGCTTAGAGTCCTAACCCAGCCAGGGCTGGCTGAGCAAAGGAGAAAGGAAGAAAGTGAGCCCCATGCTGCCCACAACTTCAGTGAGGGGGAAGCCCCCCTAGGAGACCCCTGCCGGGTGTGCGATTTGGCCATCTGGGAGAGTCACACATCGGTGAATCCCAGAGATGAAGAGAAACTGCAGCCTCAGCCACATGGATGCAAATGCACTGGCTTCCCTGAGGCAGCTGGGAGCCACATGGTCTCCCACAGCCTTTCTCCCACTCTGGGTCCGTGGCTGGCATGGGAGAAGAGCTGGCAGGGTCAAGAGGAGGCTGTTGCCTGTCATTTTCGGTCCCCAGGAGCTGGAAAGCTGGCAGTAATTGTCCAGCCTCTTCCTGGCTCTCAAAGGCTTGCATGTCCTGGACATGCCCTCAAGCTGCAGGCAGGAGGCCATGTGAGGGTACCTTGCAATCAGAAAGCTCCAGGTCCTTGCTCGCCAATTATGAGCCAACAATCATCCTCCTTGAGCCTCAGTTTCCTACTCCACAAAGTGAAAATAACAATATAACTATCATAGGATTACTACTCCAAAAGGGAAGACGATATTAGAAATTTTTGTCCCCAATAGAGAGGTCCTAGTAGGCTCCCTGGAAAAGGCATTTGGCTTTCATGCTTCATGTTCTTCCTTAGTCTATTTAGACTCTTACTAACTTCTATCAAATTGTCTGGCTTCAAATCCCACACAAAGGCTTTGCACATAAACCAGGCTGCCAGCCTGCTCTGGGATTCTGAGAATCACCAATTTCATCCCTTGCATGGAGAGGCCTCTAATGACAGCCCACGTGGCTCTGTCTTGTACCTTGCTCTGGCCTCTGTTCTTAGATACAACTTAGATGAAGACGCTGAAATTTCTGCCTCCTCATCATAACTTTAGGTAGCAGAAAATTTGGGGTAGAATTAAAGTGACAGATTCAGGCTCTCACTTGGCTGGAATAACACTTCAAATCAGTACATTTAAGTTAAATGGGCACACATGGTCCCGTACTTCCGTTTTATTATTTAAGAAAAGGAGGAAGCAAGGGAGGAAGGATGGGAGGAGGAAGGGAGGGAGAAAGAGAGGAAAGCTGAATTGGAGAAGTGTTAATCAGGAAAATCTGACACCACAGCAATTCCTATGAGATAAGCAGGGCTGGGGAAGCCTTGGGGTTCCAGAGCCAGGCCTGACACGCAAGCTGTGTGACTGGGCAAACCACTTGCCTTCTCTGGAGGGGACTCTCCACCTCTCCAGACCAGATGAAAACCCTGACTAATCCTGGTGCCTGATTCTGAATGTCTGAAATCCTAACATCCTTAGAGATATTTAAATGCTTGAGCCTTCAATGACAGGCACTGATGGCTATAATAAAGGGAGAAAATTTAGTTCACATGAATGATTAGAGCAGAGGAGAGATGTTTAATCCTATTAATAAATTTGCTAATTGGCCTTCTGCCCCCAATCATTTCATATTCAGGCTTTTGCAGCGTCAGATAAAATGGAAATGGATCCAGGGGTGGTTTGAGATGGGGCTAAATGCATTTTGCTCAGGACCTGCCGGTAGCTCAGTTGTTCAATGTGGCTAATGAGGTGCTCTGGTCTATCCTTGAATGCCTTCTCCCCAACATCCATACACCCATTTTGGATGTTTTTCCACTCAGGCCCCTCCTGGCTCTTCAGACAAAGCCAGCAGGGGAGGAGGTTGGTGCAGTGGTTAAAAGCTCAGGTTTGGGATCAGGCAGAACCAGGCTCTGCTGTCCCCAGGCTCTGTGACCTTGAACAAGGCCCTTTCCCTTCTTGGAGCCTCAGCTTCCTCTTCTGCAAAATGGGCACTATTACAGTGTCTTGTCCTCCAGAGTTGGAGTTAACAAAGTAACACAGAAAAGGGCAGAGCACAGTGCCTGGCGCTAAGTCAAGGCCAGGTCAACTTTAGCTAGTACTATTGTTACTCTTAGCAGACATGCCACATCGTCATAGCTCACAGTTGAGATTTTCCTTTATCATATAATTTGACCACTTCCCATAGAGGTCACCAGAGCAACTGCTTAGGGTTTTGATGACTATGCACGTGGTAGCTCTGGGTCTCAGAAGGGACAGCTCAAAGGGACCAAGAAATCACCAAGGGTAACCCAGCCATACAGGTGGAGCCACACAGGAGGAAGGCATCCACCCTAAGATGGAACAAAAGCAGCAAAGCCAGCATTAGCCACAGTGGCCAAAATCATCCTGCCTTAGGTTGAACACTGTCCCCCTCCCCCCTGGCCGTCTCTTCACACAGCACTGTGAGGTCTAGGGACTATAAGGTCTTCCTATAAGGGGGACACTGACATTGCCCTCTTTTTGCAGAGGATCAGCTACGGATTGTCAGAGGAGGGTTCCACCCCAAGACTTTCTCCCTAATTGGTGCTAACAGTTATATAATCCTACTCTTAGTTCCACGATTTGGGTGGGGTATGGTTCCTTGTTCTCCCCACTGCACCAATGAGGCTTTTAGTTTGGTCTGGATAATAAGAATCAATCCAAAGTACTGCTACCTGGCTAGGGCACAGGAAGCTAGCAATATCCCAACCGACTACAACTGCTTGCAGAAGGTGACCTATTTACAATACTACCTGGAGGGAGGTGAAACATTTAAAGATACATCAAGTTTCTCTGAAGGCTCTGGGACTTTTAATAAGTCTCTCTCTCTCTCTTCCCCTCCTCCCCAAATGCTGCTCCTTCTCTGTCTGATGAATGGGAACACCGGACTCCTGGGCCATTATGCAGATTTTGCAGTGCTTCTCCCCAGGAGCAGAGCTGGATTTCTTATCTATACCACCGAGTTCCCATATTACTCAGAGCCATCGAGAACACACAACTTAGCTGATTCATGCTTACCTCCATGCAGTCAACAGCTATCACACCTAGACCCAGTGTCAGGCCTGACAGAGGCTCTGGAATGAGACTTGGTCCCTGAGCAGTAGTCAGAGAGGTAAATGTGTAAACCCATAATGACACATTGGGATTGGGAAAGCAGCAATGTCTGTGGGGAACAGAAAAATAACAGAGATGAGAAGAGATATGCTTTGACTGTAGGAGCCTGGGAGGGCTTTCCACAGGGGTGACAGTGAACAAGGCTTTGAAGGATGTATAGGAGTTGGCCAGATAAATGTGGAGTTAGAGGTAGAAAGGAACTGAGAAAGCTGGAATGGATCTTGGGCTGAAATAACATCAAGGAAGTAACGTTAAAGGACAATTCTGAGATTGGCTAAGTGAACAAATAGTAAGTGGACAAATGCACATGCTCCGATCTCAAGCAGACAAGGTGAAAGGGAACCAGGCTTACAAGGGAACAGAAGGGAAGTCCTCATGGGTCTGTCCCTGTTTTGTTTCAACAAAAGAGTGAAAACTTAGAAATACCTTTCCATCTTCCCACCTTCCTCAAGGAACTTATACATCTACTGGGATCTAAAAGATTACCAAGACTCTTCTCAACTGAATTTATAACTTTCAGCTTCCAAAGAAGCACTTGCTATAAGTTTACTATTAATTATATGCACCAGGGCTTCTTATACCCTTGACTCCTTCCAAATTTCATGGTTGGGGGCTTAGATCCAGGGTTTGGAAAGCATAACAATCAATGCTTTTAGTGAAAAGATAGTCTTTTATTACAGCATCTCTAGGACTTCATCTTTCATTCACTCGTAATAGACACATTAATTTGTTCATGCATTCATTCATGAACTCAGTTATTCAATCATTCCTTCTATCATTCATTTGATAGTTCATTTGCCTGCTCATTTATTGATTCTCTCATTCAATCATTCATCCTTTTATTCATTTATTAAGGTATGCATTTGCACATTTACAAAGCATTTATGGAACAAAGCCCTTCCGGGTGGACAAAGAGAGGTTCGAGCCTTGGTCCTTTTCCAGAGATCAGTTGAAAAACTCCAGGGATTTTAGGCAGTAAGTCCCCTCACCTCCAACTTCCTGTCTTTTCCATTTCCATTTTTCTGTTCATTTTGAGCTCTACCAAGCTTCTTCTGGGATTGAGGGACCAGAATGGTGCTTGGCACTGCATGTGGGCTCACCCTGCTTTTGTGATTATCAGGGGGCTGGGAGTAGGAACACTGTTCTCAGCACTTTCTTGCTAAATGGTAAACAGATTCAGTACATTTCATGGACAAAGTCAATTCAAAGCCAGCAGACCAAATAACAGAATTCATTCCAGGCAGAGTGCTGGTAACTGAAATTCCAGTTAACTTTTCCCACAGGGTCTATAATTCTAGGAAATAATGGAGAGCAGCCAACCATTCCATTATTTATAATTTCCTTCAGAAAACAGTACCCACTATGTGCAAAGAATCAAGCTGGGGGTTGTGAAGAATGAGTCAGACAAGGTTCTGCCCCAAGAAGCCTGTACTCTAGTTGGCAAGAAGGTTTAACACCTTCATTGATTGCCTAATTCCTAGCACGACGTGTGAATCATAAGAATGCACACCTTGAAAGAATTTAGGAATTCAGATGGGAGAAGTCACTTTCTCTCTGGGGCTTAGAAAAGGTTTCTTAAATATGGAAAGAGCTGAGTGGTCTTGGAATGTAGGTGGAATTTTAACTATTAGATAAGGAGGCCAGGGGTAGGGGAAAGAGAATTGCAGAGCTAAAGGGATGGGCAATGATGCTAAGATTGGTAAAGCCCAAGGCACAAAGGTCTCTATAAATTAGTATTCCTCTTGGATAGACAAAGTAATTGGCATTTCCAAGGTGAAATAACTTGCCAAAAGTCCCTTGAGCCCAGGGCTGTGTGAGGCCAGGGCTGCTGCTTCTCTTGGCCTCTCTGCCTCTCATTGGTCTCCAAGATCTCTGTAGGCTAAATATGCTGCCATGACCAGTAAAGCCCCAAACCCAGCCTTCTCAGACACTCTCTGCTCCTGTAAGCTGTTCAGGTGCTCTTTGATCTAGAAGCTGGGAGACCAGTGCCGTACCAGCATATTCACCTATCACTTACCAATTAGCTTTCGAAAAAACACCTACCAGCTATGAGATTTGGTTTGCTCACCAACTCAGTAAGCATACTGGAGATCCAAAGCCCTGCCCTTTCTGAAAGTTCTGAATGCTTTCACTTGGTCATGGAGGATTAATAACCCAGCCACGCCTGCAAGGTGGGATTATTTGCTCATAGGAAAATCTCTTTAGAGATAGCCTTGGTCTAGTGATGTTTTCTCTAAGCTCTCTCGCCCCCCACAGGCTCAGCAGCTGTGCCTGCACCATCCTCCTCTGGTTATCCCTGACACCCTAACCTGCTCACTTACCCATTCAAGCAGTGTCTTTGGTATGATAAGCACATGCAAACTCGTTGAGCTAGAAATTCTACCTGGGACTGGGATGCAGAGGCTGAATCCCCAAAGCAGAGCTTTTCCAATTTTTTTTTTTTTTTTTTGTAGTTTTTGGCCGGGGCTGGGTTTGAACTCACCATCTCTGGTACATGGGACCAGCGCCCTACTCCTTTGAGCCACAGGCGCTGCCTAGCTTTTCCAATTTTTTATCAAAGACACACAAAGATCCCAAACAGAGAGAAGGGCAGGGAATGAACTCAAATGTTTTTATTCAGTGGCCCTTAAATGACTTCAGATTTCTGCTGCCTTTAGGGGGCTCTTTCTGAACACCCAGGTTAGCCTAGGTACATTCCTCTTGCAGCACTAATCACATGGAGTTTTTGTGCTATTAACAAAAATATGTATGTACTTCCACATTGTATTTTCAAAGCATTTAGGATTTCAGTTTAGCAGGCTATGATGTTTTCAGGACCAGCAACAGAACAGAGGTCAGTGGGGGTTGTAGAAAAAGACAATCTGCACACCTGAGTTTTTGGTCTTAGTTACCTGGAAAGGGCTGAAGAGGACTCCAGAAATGAGCTGTTAAAATTCTCAGAGGTACTACCTATTTCCAAGATGGCCTTACTTCGGGCATTTGGAACCCCTGAACAATAAGGCCATAAACTGAATAGTATCTAAAATTTGCTGACCCCTTACTATGTAGCAGAGCCTGTGCTAAACATTAGACTCGCATTATCCTTGACATTCACACAACACAACATCTATTTTAAGAAGGTAACCACTACCGTCCCTGTTTTATAGTTGAGAAAAACAAGGCTTAGTCATACAGCTAGTAAGTGGCAGAGCCTGGATTTGAACCCAGCAGGGAGACTGATGCCTGAGTTGAAAATGGCAACCACTCTCTTCTGACTGCTTTTAATTAGATCTGAGCCTCACTTACGTCCCAGAGATCATAGCAGCAGCTCTGGTGGAAGCATCAACAATAAAATGTTAGAATTTGAGAACCAGATAGAACCTGCAGAAATTTCTAATCTAACTCTCTCCTTTTACAAAGGAGAAACCAAGGTCCCCACAGTGAAAAGCCATGGGACCCCTAACCACTACCCTCCCCAGCCAGGGCTCTCTTCACATTTCCAAGCTGTCTTGTTTAGAAGGGTCTTTGCTGTCTGGCATTCTGCTGAACAAGAAAGTGAGATAAGACTCTACTCCAGGGGCTAATGCCTGGGGGTATATATGCAGCTGGACTCTTGGACAATCCAAACCAGTGGCATGAGGCTCTGTGTAAGAGGGGCTAAGCACTCAGGGCTTAGGTACCTTGTCCTGGGGGTCTCCCCAATGGCCTTGGACCTGCAGTGAGCCTCAGACAAACACTGTTGAGAGTGTGAAGATGAAACTCTCAGCACCATGCCAGGCACATGGTAGGGGCACACGAAATGCTGGAAATGCCTCTTTTCTTTGCTAGAATCCTGAGAGCGAGAAGCAAAGAGCTTTGGCCTCTTGGAATCCTACAGGAATTCATCCAGGGTGAGCTGGAGTTTGGGGTAGGAAGAGGCAATATTAGACAGTGGTGTCTGAGTTCCTACTCTCTTCCCAGCCTATGCCTGTCATTCATTTGATCCCCACATCCTGACAACCTCCTTTGGGTCTTGGGAGTTTCAGGCGACACAGTACCTGAGACTAGGTCCTCTTTCCCACTATTTCCTACATATCCAATTTCCTTCCTAGAAGTAGCATTCTTATTCACACCCATTTTATGGATAACAAAACTGAAGCTTAGAGCTGTAGGGGACTTGCCTAAGGTCCTGGAGGGAGTAATGAGGCTGGGACTGACACCCAGACTCTGCTTGACTCTAGAGCCCTAGATCTTTTTGTAACACCCGGCTGTCTCCAAGGAGGGCCATAGACATTGAAAATATTTTAAAACAAAACCCCCCAAGTTTCCTGTCTCCACAGTCCCCTGTCTCTGCAACCTCATGGTAGTCAAACAGATGGTAAGGGAAAAGACCTGTATTTGCTGCTGAGCCTTATCCCCATTCCAGCACCATCCCAGAATCTGTGAGAGGTGGAACTCTGTATGTCAAGGCCCTGGGCCAAGGCTTGCAGACCTGTCCTGCTTAGGACTGGTAAAAGGGCAACCAGTCACTTCCCTGCCAGCAGAACGTGTAACTCAGCTGGGCAAATGGGCCAACGCCTCTTCCCATGTTTTAGGCTGTAAATGCCAACCCAGCTTCATCCCCTTTGATCTGTACCCAGAGATGTCTCCTTGGTGCTCAGACAGCCTGATGTCTCCAGGGGTTGAGCCAGAAGCCTGGACCCTTTCTTCCAGGATCCTTTAAGGACCACTAATTCATGGGGAGCCCAACTCAGGTGAGACCAGCCAAGTCCTTATCATGAACTTGGCACTCACCCTTCCCCCCCTCCCCCCATAGTTTTACTCAATAACCACATAAGGGGTGGGAGCTATAACCCCTGCCTGTAACCAGGATCTGGGTTCCAAATGGTAGAACATTTAAGTGTCAGGTTACTTAAAATCCTACCACACACAATTGCTTTGGTCCTAGTTACTTGGAAAGGGCTGGAAGGTGAGCATTAAACAAAAGCAAACTAATCATTTCCCTTTTCCTTGCCTTTTAGGTCTCTTATTCCAACAACCAAGTTTCTAACTGCTGGTCAGGAGGCCTACATAGTCCCCCACGGCCCAACTTCACAGGGCCCCATTTGACAACTCTCCCACTGGTGAGATCTGGCGCGTTTCAGCTAGAGAAAGGCAGCTGTGGCACAAGATCCAGACAGAAGGGACTCCGGGGTATTATGCTTTTTAATCCTTGATGTCAGCTCACCTCTTGGCCACCCTGTGGTGGTGCCCTCAAGTCCCCCTGAGGTTGCCTGAGCTTGGCAGCAAGCTCGTGTGAAACCCTCTCCCCTGACTCCCTGAGCCACCAAGAAACGAGCCTTGGGAGTTTGTACCACCTGGCAGCAGCTGACTCCTTTTGGCTTGCAGAGGGTTCCCTGAGTGGGCAGACAGCAAACCCTCTCCCTGACGCTGGGACTCTCAGCTCTACACCTGGTGTAGCCAGAGGAGCTGGTGTGAGCACCCTGGCGAGGTGCACACAGTCGCCCAGACGCCAGCCGTCATGGGAACGGGAAGAGCTTCACAACACTTCCACCAGAGAATCCAGTCTCCCCCACCTGTGAATTTGCCTCTTCCTTCGGTCTCAGAGATTTCCCCAGGAGGAGGGTCCTCGCACCGGGTGTCCCAGAGGGGTCCAGTGACCCCGAGGCCAGCACCCACTCTGGCTCCCTCCTCTGGTGTTCACGCCAACCCTCCCACCGGTTTCTCACTCCTTTGGAAATAAGAACCTGTCCCGGCTCCTCGCCGAGTGCTGGGTCCAGACGAAGGGGAGCAGGTGGCACACCCCATCTCAGCACCCAGCACCCTCCAAACCAGCCAGGGGAACAAAAGGAAGAAGGAGGTGGCTTACCTTTAGAGGGTCGCCTTTGTTTGGTTTGCAGAGATGAGAAGGTGCCCATGACGGCCCCCATGGCAGCGAAGACTTGTGTGCGACTTGGGACCCCGAGCCCTGTCCCTCCCCTCCCCTGGAAAGAAATCAGTGTGGATTGTCTACTCTGGATTGGAGTCGAGAGGAAAAAAAAGCAAGACCCTGGCAGCTCGCCGGCGGCTTGGTCTTCGGAGAGCGAGGGGCTGGGGCGCCGAGGCTCCTGGCTTCCGTCTTCAGCCCGCACATGCACTGACTCACGCGGCCAGCCGCTCCCCGCGAGCCTGCGGAACGCTCCCCGGCACGAGGACCCGGCAGCTGCCGGTCCCCTCGCCGCCGGCCGAGCACGGTGCCCCGCAGCCCGCCAGGCGCTGGACACGGGGCCGGCGCCCGCCCGGCCGAGGCTGCCGAGCCAGCGCCGCGCGCGGTGCGGGAGCCGCGCTCCGCCCGCCCCTCCTGCCGCACGCTCGGCTCCCCTCCCGGCGCTCGGGCTGGGTCTCCGGGGGCCGAGTACCAATCATGAATGAACAGAGCCCGCGCCCGGCGCCGAGCCGCCGCGCGCCCGCCTCCCCTCCTGCCCGCGCTCCGGGCCAGTCGGAGCAGCCGAGGGAGCGGCCGGCGGGTAGCCACCGGGGGCGGGGCGGGGCCAGGGCTGCGTGGGGACCCTGGCCCGGGGCCCCCAAGGATGCTCCCCAGGCAGACAGACACCCCCTCCCAGTCCTGCCCTGAGGCTAGGCACCTGGTGCCTGCCGTTCAGGGAGCTGCAAACGTGTGTGTGTCCCTGTGTAGGGTGCACGGGATTTCAAAATCTCATTTAATCTACTGCCTGAATTTGTGAGGTGGGGGCAACTCTGTCTCACCCGGGAGGGGTGCAAAACATCTCTCTAAAATGGGCCGTCAGAGAAGGAAGGCCCCTCCTGCACTATGGGGTCTGGAGGGCTCTGCGGAATTCTGTAATGCCAGGCCCCACCTTCTAATGACAGGGAATTGGGGAGAGAGAAGGAGCCCTCCGCCCCCTGGGCCCTTGCTTTCTCTGTTTTCTGTTTCTGCCCCTCTCTCTCCCTCTCCCAGGCAGTAATTTCTTAGCCATCAGCTATGTATGGGGCAGGGTTGAGTTAGTGCTTGAGGTGACAGTGATAGATTTAGGCCTCCATCTCCCTTCTGTGAGCTCTCACTCCAGATGGCAAAGACCCGCAGCCACACCGTGGTTTCTTAATGAGAGGGCAAAGTTCGGGTGCATCCCCTGGATTCAGATCCTGTGGTCCTGAAATGCAAGGTTTGCACCTTGGAAGCCTGAGGAGCTTTCCTTCCCCGGTCTGAGCTACCAGGGCTCCCACCAAGAATGTTGATTGGCACTGGGTGTTCTCTGCCCAGGCAGCTCCCACACCCCTGCCCAGTCATTTCCTCTAGGCCACACACATACACACCACGGTTGCAGTTCAGAGCCCAGCAACATATGGCCTCATAATCACGCAGGCACGTGTCTACACATAGTCCCACAAACATGGGCACAGGTCCCTCAAGCCCACACAGATACTGCTGTCATACACACAGACCCAAGGCCCATGATACACCCAGAAGTGCATCCGTAGGACCCTATACAAGACAGAGAGACAAATGCACACAGGCACACAGACTTTTGCACAGTGCAAAGTAGCATTGTAGTCACCACATTTATGCAGACTCAAGGCCACACAGGCACAGCGTTGGACCCCAAGGATACAAAGCCCTTTAGGAGGTGCTTTCCCTCTATCCAGCCCAAGAGCTACCTCTTCAGGGCCTCAATGGGCCTGAGAGTTGGCTGGGGCCCCTGAATAATTTTCTTTATCTTTACAGCACTTAATGCATTCTCAAACCCCAACACCAGCCCTATTTTGTGCAGCGGGGAAGTTGCTCTTGCTAACACGTGTCATTTTCATTTGTATTGCCACTGCTCTGTGACCACATGACTCTATGGGATGCCCACTCCCACTGAAGCCCTGTGAGTTGGCCAGGTGGTACCTGATTGTTTTCACAGGGAGAAGCTTACTGGGGTCAGAAATTTGCCTGAAGTTGCCCAGCCAGAATGCGGGATTAGAACTCAGAGTCTGGGGCTGTCATGGCCACCAGGGACCCTCCTGCTGGCAGATAAGGGTACTAAGGGCCACTGAGCTTGAGATACTTGCTTGGGTCCCACCAGAGTCAAAACCTCAGCTCTCCTAACTGCCAGCTATTCTGGAGCCCTGGATAAAGGGACAGGACTAAGGGGCTGGCCCCTAGCTTCCTCCTGTTCTCTCTGCAAAAGAAAGGGTGGAGTGAGGCTGAAGCCTAGGTCACCAGAGGACCCTCTACGACAGCCAGGACTCAAGAACTAGAGAAGGTTTCTTTGCTGAGAAGACAGTGATACTGTTCCAGGTATCTTTGCCAACTACTCGGGACCTCCCTAGGGGAACACAAGGCCACTTCACCCTTGGCTCTGCTAACCTCCATGCTCTCCGATGACCACGGCCAGGACGCACTGGACAGGCTAGGAAAGAAGAAGGCTAGGAAGTCACCTTCTCATTTCCTCCTCCCCACAGCCCTCTGAGGAAGCAGAGGACAAACAAATTGCTCCATTTTACAGATTAGAAATAGCAAAGTGCTTCTGGAGGTGTTTGCAAACAGCTGCCTCAGAGCAGTGGGAATAAAGCGAAGTCACCAAGATAAAGTCCAAAGTGTTCAACATGAATTATGAATTATGAGGCCTTTTTGTGGCCTGGCTTATTCAACCAATTCCCCAAACCCTGGCTGTTCCCTGTGGGCTCAGCCGTAGATCCTGCACTATTTCCCAAAGGTCTCCTCCATGGTCCTGCTTCAGGGACTTTGCACATGCTGTTCCTTCTGCCTGGAATGTGTCTCCCCTCTTTATCTGTATGGCCACTTGCTCCTCATCCTTGAAATTTTAATTCTGGTGTCACCCCCTCCAGGAATCCCTCCCCGGCCCTGAGTAGGTTCCCAGAATACACAGGACTTCTCTCCCTACCAGAGCACTCATTACCTTGGTTCTCATTGTTCTTTCCCTTCCTTGTCTCTCCCTCTGGACTGCAAGTTCCTCAAGGGCAGAAACTAATACTGATCTAACTCTGGACTTTCTGCTCACCCTCTGGTTTCTGACAAGGGTACAGTCAACCTATGCTGAATAAATGAACGAATGAGTTTTCTTTGCTCAGTGACAGAGTTAATAAGGAAAAACTGAAGATTACCAGATCATCCTTACCTCTTAAAGGAAGAAGCATGCTCTCCCAAGGGAAGATTCACTCATCCAGCCATTCATTCAACAAATATTCATTCATTCGTGTATCTACCATGTACCAGATATCTACATGCACTATAGCTGATTTATTCATGGTGATGCTCTATGAGGTAGGTATTATCTGTAGACAAATAGATGCGTGCACGTATGTGCACACACACACACGCATGCACATATGCACTGTGTGAGGCAGCAGACCTCATCTGTGAGATGCTCACAATGAATGGTGTCCAAGCAGAAGTACTTGGGTGAGTGTCAAGGCCAAGAGAGAACTATGATAATGGACCTCTCTCTGCCCCTTGGGAACTCACAACAGAGAGCAGAAAGCTGCATGGGGAAAGAAGTGACAAAATGGATGTGTAGAGGAAGTACCAAGGAAGCCTTCCGTCAGTAAGCCTGGCTGCAGGAGCCATTTGTCCTGTTGTCTTCAACATGGTGTACTCACCAAGGTGACAGCTTCATCCAACCTGAGCTCCAATGGCTATGGGTCCCTTTACTTTGAAAGGTGAGCTAGCTCACGCACCGTCTCTAGCTCTGATGCCTCCCTCATCTACCCGAGCATGGACTCAATGTTTTGTCCTTCCAAAATTCATATGTTGAAGCCCCATTCCCAGGGGGAAGGGCTATATTTGGCCCTCTCTAGGAAGGTAATTAAGGTTAAATGAGGTCATAAGGTGGTGCCCTGATCTGATAGATTAAGTGTAGAGAGTAAGAAGAGACACCAAAGACATCCATTTCATGCACAGAGAAGAGGCCATGTGAGCACCCAGGGAGAAGGTGGCCATCTGCAACCCAAGGGGACAGGCGTCATTAGAAATCAGCCCTGCTGGCACCTTGGTTGGACTGCCAGTCTCCAGACCTGTGAGAAAATAAGTTTCTGGTTTTTTAAACACCTAGACTGTGGCATTTTGTTAAGGCCTCCCATGAAGACTAATATACACGGCTGGTGACAGCCCATACCCTTGGAAGGCTCGTGAAGCAAGGCCTTCCCCCTGACATAAATCCCCATACAAGAATCCTTAAGGCACCCCTCTGAGGCTGCTTGGGGGGGAGGACTGGGGGTGTCAGAGACCTGCCGAGACCGTTAAAACATGCATGTGCGTGTCTGAGTTTGTGTAAGGCACTAGTCCTGTTCTTTCCCTCCCTTCCTCCTCCACTCCTTCATTCCTCTCTCCCTCTCTCTGTCCTCCTGTCTGTCTCGATCTCTTTTTTAATCATTTCTCCTTCCCTCCTTCCCTTCTTCTCTACTCATTGCCTCCTCGGCCATGTTTTTCCCATCCTCATAGACAATAGCAGTCCCTTCCTGCCGCAAACAGAGGTAGCAGAGTGTCCCACTAAGAATTGGAGGCTTGAATTTGGAGGCTGCTCAAACAAGGTTCCAATGCTGATTTTGACTGTGTGACTTTGGCACAGTGGATCCCACCCGGGAGTGTTCCTGTGAGGGGCTGGTGACATCATGATTATAAGGCAGGTGCTTGGCACACAGGGTGACCCGTGGACCACTACTATTTCTGGTGCAGTGGGCCAGACATCGTGCTAGGCTAGAGGGGTAGGAAGATGGGTGAGCCATAGCCCTCCCCTTGGCTCCCATCTTGGTTCTTCATCTGTTTGATAGGAAATCTATTCTCAGGGTCCCCATCTGGTATTAAAAGACTCAGATTAGTTAAGGAAGGGAATGTGGTTGGCACCTGATTATGTGCAATTCAGCACTATGCTGGCTGCTGTCTTGTACCATTTCCCAAATGTTCTGCATGCATAAGTCTGGCCTCCTCAAATAGACCGGGAGCTTTTAGCAAGCAAAGGCCGAGTCTTTCCTGCTTTGCATACACCCGCTCCCCGCCCCCTCTGCTGCTCAGCAGGGCCCAGAGCTTCCTAAGTGTTCCACAAATACTCACATGGACATGGACAGAGATCCTTCAAGGCAGGGGAAAGGGTGTCACCCTTTATCCCTGAGTTCAAGTCCCCACTTCTCTTACTAAATGTGCACCCAGGCCTTAGCCTCCTCATCTGTGAAACATGAACACAACCACTTCGTGAGGTGGTCATGAAGGTGGGGAAAGATGGGAAAGTGTTCTGTCTTTCTGGAGAGCATTCTACACGTATCCTCCATTGTTATCTGCTCCGGGCCTCACTGAGTTATTCATTCATTTACACAAAGAATAACTATTAAGCACCATGTCATGGCAGGCACTATTCTAAGTAAATGGATCAATAATGAGCAAGAAGAGAAAAGAGAAAAGAGACCCTGTCCTCAGGAAGCGGGCAGTGTAGGCTGAAGACAATCAGGCCCTCTCATCTTCACAGATGGTGTTTAGGCTGGGAGGGAAAGACGGGGCTGATGAGTTTGGGGCAGCAGGTGCTCGGAGAGACCAGGGAAGATCACCTTGTGCAAACTATGAGATGACAACACAGGCAACACACAGGTCTTCAGAGGTCAGCGGAGTCGATAGGACTTTCAGGTCAGGGAGCACAGGCTTCAAGTCCTGGGTTTGTGTTTTGTGACCTTGGACAAGTTATTTGACCTTTAAAAACCTCAACTTCTATGTTTACAAGCAGAACAATCCCATCAACATGGATGTAGGTCACAGGATGAGGTTGAAAGTTATCGTGATTACAGAAGTGCCTGGCACAGGGTCTCCCTGACTGGAATACAGTTAGGCTCAGAAAACACAAACTCCATTCCTCAGTTTCCCCTCCTGGTTCCCTTTGTGTGCACCTTCTACCCTGTCTCCCCCAGGGGAAGCAAAGACCTTTGACTAGGACAGGGGCTTGGGAAGCAGGCTCCTGGGCCACATCCTTATGCATCAAGCGTGGCCTCATCTGTCGAGGTTGATCATGTTCTGTAGGGAGAAGGGCTAATGCAGGCTGCAGGGGGAGGCCTGGGAATCCAGGACACACGCTCTGTCCTTCATGTCCTGATGGCTGTGCTGCCCAAGGGTTCCTCCTTCATGCTCCTGCGCTGCCACAGCCTCCATCAGGGGTTGAGATGAGTTCAGACAGAGGGCAGCCACCCACGCAGCCGAGACACTGGCGGCAAAGCCCTCTGAGTTACCCAGATCCTGCTGGGAGTGCGTGTGTGTGGCAGGGCGGAGGCGGGGTAGTCAGGGAGAGGGGAAGGATATTCCTGGAGACCAGAGAAGTCATGGGTGCCAGCACTCTGCTTGGCACAAGGCAGATACTTCATGAATATTGATCAGAAGGCTCTCTGGGGGTGGGTGGAAGGATGGATGGGAAGGGTAGATGGACGGATTCCAATATGTTCAAACAAACATTTGAGTGTCAGATGAAACCTGTGAACCTTTTCCCCCAACTAACCACATGGGCCTCAGCACAGGCTCACATTTGGGGGAGAATTTCTTGGAATTCAGACTCTGCCCCCTGAAGTACATCCATGGACACCTGGTTAAGAACGTCTGTCCTAAGGAAGAAAGATTATAGTAAGGGATTTGATCCATTCATTTCCTAGCTGTGTGACTAACTCATTGGATCCTCAGTTTCAAGGTCTATACGATAGGTACAATAACTGTGCCTAGTTTTTCGGGTTGATACATGAGTACAAACTTAAGTGCTGCAGGGTAGTGCCTGGTAGGTTGCAAGTCTCAGTGAGAGCGGCAGGTCCTCATCAACATCAGCACTCATCTTCATTCATTCACTCATTCATTCCTCACAACTTGGTGAAGACACTGGGTGAGCATCTCCTGTTATAGGCTGAGCTGGTCTCTGGGGTTGTAGAGGTTCATGCTCACTGCCATGGGGAACTCACAGTCTAAGGGGGCAAAGAGAAGATGAACGATTCACTGACTTGGCCCAGACTCCACCAAGAAACTGTTGGTGTCCTCTCTAGCTCTGCTGCTGAGGAAATAGCCCCCAACTCTGGCCAGGCCAGCCAGCCCTATCCAAAAGTCCTGGGGACCCCTAGGTCAGCCTAAGAGGGCAAAGGTAGAGGCGGAAAAATCGAGGGCAAAGTTGAGTGGAAAGCGATGAGGTTGGAGGGAGTGTAATTGAGACCTGGGGTCAAGCAGAGTTGGGGCGGCCCTGGGCATTTGCTTTTCTGGGCTGTAGTGGCATTTTTTTCAGGGTGGGCAAGTGAAGCTGACATGGCACGATGAGGATAGCGACTGTGGTTAGGATTTCTTGTTTTTCTTTTCTTTTTTTCCCCATTTTTTTCTTTTTATAGAAAGAGGGTCTTGCAATGTTGCTCAGACAGGTCTTGAACTTCTGACATCAAGTGATTCCTTCACCTTGGCTTTCAAAGTAGCTGGGATTTACAGGCATACACCACCATGCCCAGCCATAATTTTTTCTGTTTCTAAAGTTTGTGCAAAGTATGGATCCATATTCTCCTGAGTAAATGTCCAAAACAATAAAGTTAACTTCCTGGCTTTATTCTCCAGAGATGATATAATAATTATAGTATCAGTGACAGCCACTGTTCATGGAGTTCTTACTGTGTGCAGAGATATGCCTGATCTCAGGTGATCATTTCAACAGCCCATAAGGCAGGTACTCTCATTATTCTCCATTTTATTTATGTAGCAGCTAAGAACTAACAGAGAGGTTAAGCAACCTGCCCAAAGTCACAGAGTGAGTAAATGGTGGAGCTGGCCTTGAACTCAGATGGTTTGACTCCAGAGCTCACATACTTTGTTCAGGTCCAGCCCCTCTTGCTGCTCTTCCAACTGACTTCTAGCACTGTTTCTCCAGGGAGGCAGCGACTCACTGGAGAAGCCCAGGGATGAGGGACAGATGCCCGGGGGAAGTGCACAGAGTCCTGGGCCCTCTGAGTGGCACATGCTGCTCTCATCCATCCTCTTTGTGCCTGGGGGCTGCAGTCACACCCTCCAGTCTGCTGGGACGCACACAGGTCTGCTTTTCCTCCTCAGTGCCTGAGAATGAAGACCCTGGAGGGAGCGAGCCAGGAGGGGAGGAGGGAGCAGCAAGCATGCTGCCTCCTGATGATTAGTAATGATGTCAGTGAGGAGCGTCCCTGGCCCTGCACGGCCTGCTGAACCTGTCACCGCAGGCTCCCAGCTACTAGCACTGCTGCCGCTGCTGCTGCATTTGGAGCCTGAAGAGGGGAGAAACCTGGGAGAAGGGAAGGAGGAAGGAATAAGGAAGGGAGGAGAGCTAAAACATTCTGGAGTGCCTCTGGGCCAGGGCCTGCAGAAATGAGGGAATAGAAAACTGAGATATTGATGGTTGTTTCTTCAGTTATTTTCTTGACCACATTTGAGACCTATGTACCTTCACTACCTGGGGCAGAAGTGACCAAAAAACAATGGGGCCACCATCTTGGATTTTGACGTAGTAAGGTCTGGTGTGAGAGGAAAGTCAGGAAGAATATGTGACCAGTTAGAGAGTAGAACCAAGGGGGTTTTTCCTCAACCTCCAGCTCAGGTCGAGTCTTGTGGGGGGGTGGTCTGCTAGGCACTGCAAATGCTAGGCTTTTCTAGCATGTGAACTCTAAAAGCAGACCCTGCCTCTGTCTCAAGGTGAGCCTGGGAGGATGGACATGGCCCAGCATCCCCCTCTATGCCTTGTCCCCCTCTATGCCTTGTCACCCTCTGTGTGGCAGGAGCATTGCACAGACACTGGGCTGTGTGTCTTTTCCAGATAGGGTGGACCTACCTCTCCTGGGCAAGTCTGGGAGGAGAATATTACCCTTGTACCCGAGAGGGATGTGGCCCCCCGATCCCCAGAGAGTCAGCAAATATTGGGTCTGGGCTGGGGGGCCCAGCTGACCTGAATGGCACAGTGACTGCAGAATGCCCAGGAAGGGGGGCTCCTTGCTGCCTGGAGGGTGATGACGCTGGAGCCCACCTCATACCTTGATGCTCCATAAACTCCCTCCTGCCCCAAAATGTCCAGGCAACGCTGCAGATGGGTGTCCTGAATGGATTAAAAATTTTTCTGCCACTGAGAAGAATGGGAATTTGGAAGAAAATTTAAGCTCAGCAATGTAGGGTATAAGCAAAGTAACATTTCTTGTACCCTGAAGTAAGATGCCTGAAATTCTTATTTATAAAATGACCCTCCCCGTGCCAGTCAGACAGGTCTTCCTCTTTTCTTCATTTTGTAAGTTATCAGACCGAGGTTCCAAGAGGTAATTTGCTGAGGGCCATAAAGCTGGAGTGGTCTGTAGAGTCTGGGTTTTACTCCAGTCTGCCTGCCTTCAAAGCCCCTGTGATTATCCACTAAGGAAGGAAAGCAAAGGGGGAGAGGGGAAGGGAAGAGAGAGAAGTGGGCGGAAACAGCAGTATCAGGAAGAAGCGGTGGGGATGGGGAGCCCTCCTCGCATCCTCCATGCCAGGATAGCTACCTAGCATCAGGGCAGAGGGGCTGGGAAGGGCCTTGGTCTGGCACTTTAGATGGTCAGGTGGAGGTGGGAGTTGAGCTCCAGCAGCTCCAGGAGCAGTGACACTCGTGGGCAATTATACCCTGGGCCTTTGAGAACACTGCCATTTTCCCAGTAGTGCCAGCAAGGGCCCCCTTCTTGAGAGGTCTGACAGGCCCTCTTCTCTCACTCCATGGGGAAGGTCCCTTCCTAGGCTGCCACAAGGCATTGCCTTGACTACAGTGCCCCTTCAAGCTGACTTCTGTTTCTGTTGTCCCTTCTTGCATTGGGCTGGCCCTCAGTAAGTGAGGGGGCTGGGCACTCTTATCTGGTGTTGGGGAAAGCTCATTGACAGTCAAGGGCTCTCTCTGCTCCGGGCTGGCATTTGCATGGTGCATTAGTATTCATGCCCGCAGCTCAGGGCTGTCCTGGATGGAGATTGCCATGCAGATGAGCATGGAGCCCGAGGTGCCATGAGGAGTTGATGCAGTTTTCTGGGAATCCAGGTTGCTGGGTGAGGGGAGGCTGAAGAAGGCTGCAGACCCGAGAATGGGGCTCTTCGCCTGGTGCCCACACTGTGGTCTCTGGGTTATCTGCTGTCTGTGATGTAGGGGCTCCTGGCCAATCCCTCCAACATTCCAGCGGCATGCCCAGAGCCCCTGCTACGTCCTTGGTGTCCTGTGATGGCACCAGAGATTCAGGGAGAGGAGAGATGGGCACGTTTCTGGCCCTGAGGAAGCTTACGGTACCATGGGGACAGAATGGTGTATACACTTTTTGAAAACATGGACGCAGGCCAAAGACAACCTAACAGAGGCCACACCGGCAGAGATACCTGATATAACCTGGGGAAGGAATACCGGGAGGCCAGGGGCCAGGCCAGTCTTTTTAGAAGAGGAGAAGCTGGAGCTGGGTCACAAAAGGTGAAAAGGAAGTTGACAGCCAAACATCACTCTTTTTTTTTCCTTTTATTAAGTCATATACACATAGATCATGAATACATTTATGCCCATGCAAACATCACTCTTGACACATGATTTTCTTGCAGGCCTTCGTCTTTTACAAGCTCCATAGCAATCGCAGCCTGTTTCACTCACATAGAAATGCCTTCCCCCGCCGGAGGGCTGGCTGAGCAACAGGGCATCACTAACCCATCTGTGGATTCTCAAGCCTACTGCTGGAAAGAATTTGGAGAAAATAGGCCCAGACTCCTTGGGTGATTTAACTTAATGAAACCTATGATACAGAATGGAAATGAGTGACTGTGTCACCCAGAAGCATTTGGACCTTCCTGAAGGTGTCCGTGGATGGAACCTTCCTAGCTTCTGTATGCAACACTTTCCAGCGTTTTACCATGCCCAGAGCTAGGGAGTGTCTCCTAATGTCTGCTAAACTGAAAAGCATCTATTCTTAATACTCCAGGAAGCAGGGAATAGAATGAATGTCTGGCCTAAGAACACTTGGTGCAAGCTACGAGAGCCACACAAAGCCCTGAGTGTCCCAGGCTAAGCATGTGAGCAGGAGGGGGAGCTCACAGTTAGTGAGGCAGATAGTAAACAAAACTTTCTACAGCAGAAACTGAACAGGCAGACTGGGGGAGAGATAAAGCATTTGACTTGCACCCCGGGCTCTGAATCCGACTGTACGTATCTGTGGTATCATAGAAAAATATTTAGTCTTTGTCTCCACTCCTGGCACAGAGCTCCTAGAACCCTTGGGATTTCCTACGTGATAAGGAGTTAGAAGTATCTTCTGTTCCAATGAGATAAGTCTCGGTGAGTCCTTGATATCTTCCCTGGTTACCAAAAAGACCAAGCCTTGACTAGAAGCTGGGACTGTCAGCCCCACCCCCAATGTCTGGAGAGAAGAGAGTGGCTGGAGATTGAATTAATAATCACCAATGGCCAATGATTTAATGAATCACACCTATGTAATGAAACTCCCATAAAAACCCCCAAACAACAAAATTTGGAGAACTTCCCAGCTGGTGAACGTATCAGAGGGCTGGTAGAATGGCATACCCGGAGAGGTCATGGAAACCCTGTGCCCTCCCGGCACTGCCCATACCTTGCCCTATTCATTTATTCCATTTGGCTGTGCTTGAGTTGTGTCCTGTAAAATAAATTAGTAAACACAGTAAAGTGTATCCTTGAGTTCTGTGAGTCGTGTTAGCAAATTAGCAAACCAAGGTAGAAGGTTGTAGGAATTTCCTATTGATAGCAAGTCGGTCAGAAGTACAGGAGGTTTGGGGTTAATGGCTGGTGTCTCGGGTAGCAATGGTTTTGTGGAACTGAGCCTTCGACCTGTGGGATCTGTGCTAATTCTGGATTGTCAGTGTCAGCACTGAAGTGTTGGATACCTGGAACTGGTGTCAGAGAATCAGAGAACTGGTTGGTAAGAGGAGGAAAAAAGAACCCCTCACCATCACTCCCAAAACTCAGAGAGAATCTTCCCAAGTATCAAAGTCTCTCCTAGAGTTATACCATTCACCAGGAGAAGGGACTTTGCATGTCACATGGCTGGGCCATCATTTCACAGGTGGCCCAGGGAGGGAGAAAGGGCTGCTCAGGGAAACACGGGGAGATAGCGACAGGGTTGGGCAGTAACTCAGGGCTCTGGAGAGGTTCTGGTGTATTTTAAAGTGCCACAAGTTTGCCTGGACTGTCAAGAGCTCTGCCTCCCTGCACCTCCAGAACAAGATTCACATTTAATCTTGGCTTCCTCTGAGGCATAAAATTATGGACACAGGAAGATGCTTTTGTTCCACAATGCACCTGCCTCTCCTTTACTGAAATTCCCTCAAGATAAAGTAATATCAAATTAAGTTTAAACTGCAAATATCTGGAGGAAGTTGGCACTGATCTGGGATTCAGACTGAAGTATAAATGAATGTTGCAAGCCAGATTTGCTAGGTTAGTGATTAGGAGGAAGTAAGAGCTCTGGAGACTTGAATCCCATTAGGAGACGCAGCCAGGAGAGTAGCCTAAGGCTTCAGTAAATCAGGGAAGTATGTTTAAACCATAGTATGAATCCTGGCTGTGGATTCCAGGACCTGTGCACTGGGTGACCTCTTTACCCGTGCTAGAATGCTATATTGTTTAATGTGTGGGTTCATTCCTTCATTCATTTACCATTAATAAATATTTGGGCCTCCTTGTTGAAGGTACCAGGATACACCAGTGACCAAGATGGACATTTTCCCCGCTCCATTCTCTCTGGGAGGTGGGATCAGGACAGAGAGCAGTAGAAGAGCAAACAAACAAATCAGATCTTGTCTGATGACTGCAGCACTCTACACTTGATCTTAGCCAAAACGCCCAGACAGGATGATGACAGCAGTGCTCAAAAAAAAGGGAACAGCCCTCTGTGAAATCGCTGGAGGGCTCAACCTGACAGAGAAGGCCTTGCTGGGAAAGGGAGAGTATTCTGAAATTCGCATGACAGGTGTTACTCCAGTTTAGGATTTGGGGTGAGAAAACTGGAGGTCAAAGAAACAGGGAGGCCCAAGACTCTGCAAAGGAGCTGCTGAGTGCACTCAGGGCACAGCAAGGAGGGGGGACAGGGCTGAGCCCAAAGAGGTGGGGGAGGAGAGAGGCATGAGAGGAGGCCAGATGGGCTGGCTTGTGAAGGGTCTGTGGGCCTTGGGGCTGACTTTGAATGTTATACTAACAGCAAGGAGAAGCCATGTGAGGATTTTTTTAAAAACTATTTTGTAAATTATAGGCTCACAGAAAATTCCAGTAATAATACTAAGAGGCTCCCGTACCCTTCATCCAGTTTCCCCCAATGTAGTATCTTCCATAACCATGATACCCTATTAAAATCAGGAAACTGAGTTGGTACAATCCACACACCTGTTCAGATTTCACCAGTTTTACCCACACTTTTGGGGGTGGGGGGTGCAGTTCTATGCCATTTTACCACAAGTGGAGATTTATGGAGCTACCACCATGGTTGGGGTACCAAACTATTTAATCCCCACAAAGGAACTTCCTCAAGCTTCCCCTTTACAGTTACCCTACCACCTCCTGTCACCAGGGCAAATTTTTAAGCAGGAGTGTGAGACAGTCTGACAGCTATCAGTTGGGTGGAGGACATGGCCTATCCAACTTTGGATACCCTAGAGGCCTTGAACAAGTAAGTTCATCATGAATATAGATAATTTGGAATATTTTTACTTTGTAGCTGAGGAAGATGAACAGAGAGGCTAAGTTACTCAATCAAGGTCACACAGCACATGGCTTACTGGCTGTCTCAATTTATATGATGCTAACAACTCGCAAATTCCCTATCCTCATGGGTGAAATGACCTATCACCTGTCTCCACCAGTCACCATGAGTAACTGATTTGATAATATTTGTGAAGCAGCAAGAATGAGGGGAAAAATTTTTACTCCCAACTTCAATTAGTCTGCCAGCACTGCAGAGAAACTATTGCCCCTCCTTCCCCCTCTCTCCCTGTCATTTCAGTGAAAAAGGTGGAGACAATCTCCCTGGGACATTGACAAATGGCCCTAAAACCCCGTAACGCCTCTCCTTCTTAGTAGCAGCTGCTTATGGCCCCTGCACATGGAAGATATCCCAAGGCCACCTGCATGGCTGTGGAGTGAGGGGGATGTGTAAGAGACCCCAGCTCTCCAGGTGCTTTTCTAGATACCCAAGTGGCTAAGCTCACCCTACGGGTCTGGAATGTGGGTATAGGGTCTGCGTTCAGGCCTCTGTCCAGCCTAGCCCAGCAGTAATAAAGGGGCAATTCCCTTTCTTTGTGAGCCTCTATTTCTCAAATGGCCCATGGGAGAGAAGTGTAAGTGACTATCACCTTTCAACTCCAAAGCCAAGCACAACTCTGAGTCTAGACTGAGTAAATGACACTACAGTTTTTGTTTAGAGAGGTCTGCTCTGAACTGCCTGCAGGAGTGGGTGTGTATTTAGGAGAAAGGTGGGGACCAGAAGGGCCTAGAGCAAGATGGAGAGAGGAAGACAGAGGCCAGGGGTTGGGGCGGCTCCGTGGGGGGCTGTAGGAGAGCAGGGCACCAGCCCTTGCCATGGGGCCTCCTGCATGAGGCTCTTACCCCCAAGTAAGCTTGGCTGAGGTCTGGAAATGACCAGACAATCTCATTCTTTCTCTGCCGACAACGTACAATCTTGATTGTCTCTAGTACAGCTTTTTCCTTCTCAAGGGAAATTTCTGTCTGTTTCTGGCAGCGGTCCTCCATCTTTCCGGGTAAGTGCCAAGGTAACGGATGGAGTCATTGTCCCCTACCCCTTCCTTCTGTGCCTGCAGACTCCCAGGCTGCTCAATCACCACTAAGGGGCCAGTGGGTCAGCCTCCTGCCCTCCAGCCTGCAAGGGAGCAGGCACTTCCTTCCTTTCCAGCACTAATGAAATCTTCCTTCTGCTCAGGACCCAGCTGGGCTCGGGGGGTCAGTGCTTTTACCCACCTGGATCAGCTCTATGCTCTGGCTCAGTAATTACACCCTACGCCTCATGGCAGACAGACCCAGCTCAGCTTCTCCACACCATCACCTCCTGATATTTTAAAAAGTCCTCTCTGGGCTTCAGGGACTGTGGGTGTGAGAACGCTCTCCCTCTCCCCTGTCCCCTGGCATCTGCTCACACTGATGTCCCCCCAGCATGCACACAGTCAAGAGCCCTTCCCAGGTCGCTTTTCCGTGTGGCTGAATCTATCCCTTGCTCCTGGCTTCACTCATGTCATGTTGCGTCTCCCCCACAAAGCCTTCCCTGATTCACCACGCGGCCTCCCAATACATTCAGAGACCAGTGACGCTCACAGTGACTGCTGGCTTTTCGGAGCTCTGAGTACTGAGCACCGGACTTGGTACCTTGTAGGTGTGTAATCCAAATTGTTATGGATAAGGGAGGAAGGAATGGATGGATGGAATGGCGAATGAATGAATGTGTATTTTATGTCTATCCTCCTCCTCTGATGCTTAACCATAAGTTATTTTCTTTCGCTTTTCAACTGCTTCACAGAGAGTAATGATGGAAAATGTTGAAGGAAGGAGCCTTCTACTAAATGCTCCCCATTCATTGCCTATCATTCAGCAAACTTCCTAGTCTGCACCAGGCTTGAGGACACAGGGGAACTACTAAAGCCTGTCTCTACCCCATTTTTCTTTTTGAGACAGGGTCTCACTCTGTCACCCTGGGTAGAATGCCATGTTGCCATAGCTCACAGCAACCTCAAACTCCTGGTTCAAGCAATCCTATTGCCTCAGCCTCCCCAGTAGCTAGGACTACAAGCACTCACCAGAATGCCTGACTAGCTTTCACACTTTTTTGTGAGCCCCTATACCTTTCTCACAATTTATTCCTTTTGCTCAAGTTGGCCAGAGTCGGTTTCTATTGTTTACAGTCAAAAATAACCCTAGTTAAGAGTTTGCAGGCAATGGCCCCTTCCTGCCCCAGCGGCCTTACTCTCCTGTCCCACTGTGTCTGCCACCAAGTGCTATCTTGCTACATCCCGAGTCTTCCAAGTAGAGTTGGGAGACTCACTCTTGCTTAGGCTGATCTAGAACTCACAAGCTCAAGCAATCCACTTGCCTTGGCCTCCCAGAGTGCTAGGAATATAGGCAAGAGCCACCGGGCCCGGGCTCCTGGCTCTGCCTAATGTCATAGCTGTAGCTTTCTCTGGGATTCTTTTGAAAATCTCATGAAATCTGTGAGCTCTCTCCCTAGAAACACTTATATATACAAATGCAATCCCTGGCCACAATTTAAGAACCAAAAGTTCTGGGGAGAAAGAGAAGCAAGTTAATAGGCAATTACAGTATCTTTTGCTAAAGGCTACACCAGGGCGCATGGTCAGCTTCTATTGGTGGTGGCAACAAAGTGATTAACTCACTTTGAGGTAGAATGGGGTGTCTCAGAGAGGTGAGGATCAAAGATAGTATTTCAGAAGGGCTGGATTTTGGGAAACGAGTAGAAATTTAGCAGGCAGGCAAAGGGAGAGGAAGAGGCAGGTAAACGATCAGGTACAACATACACACCAGTGTATTCGGAGGTAGCCAGGAGCTCAGGAGCTGGGGGAGAGAGGAGCAAGAAGAGGTTGTTGAAGCTTCATGGTTTCTTTCGGGGGTGACGGAATGTTCTGTGATCAGAGAGTGGTGATGGTTGCACGACTGTGTGACCATGCCACAAAACTTGGAATTACACACTTTAAAACATCTGACCTTGTCTTAGGGGGTGTGAATGATGACGGTTAAATCTGTGTGTCAACTTGGCTGGGCCATAGCACCCAGTTGTTTGGTCAAATACCAGTCTAGGTGTTGCTATGAAGGGAATATTTTTGGATGAGATTAACATTTCAAGCAGAAGTCTTTGAGGAAAGCAGACTACCTTCTGAAATATGGGTGAACTTTATTGAGTCAGTTGAAGGCCTTCAGAGAAAAATGCTGAGCTCCTGGGAGGAGGAGGCAATTCGACATCCAGACAGCCTTGGAACCTGAACTGCAAGATCAACGTTTCCCTGGGTCTCCAGTTTGCCAACCTGCCCTACAGGTTTTGGATTTGCCGGTTCCCACAGTTACGAGAGTCAGTTCTTTAAAAGAAATCTCTCTCTCTCCCCCTCTGTCTCTCCCTGTGTGTGTCTCTATCTGCTTATCCTGCTGGTTCTGTTTCTCTGGAGACCTGTGACTAACACACCAATTATGTGTCAACTTAGAAATGTTCATGAGTAAAGGATTAAAGAAACTATGGTAGGATCTTAACAAGTGTGCAGGCAGGAACGACGTGGCACACTCAGAGTGTAGCAAGACAGCTCTTGGTGGCAGACACAGGTGGGACAGGAGAGTAAGGCAGCTGGGTGGGCAGGGGCCAGGCCATGGCCCTCTCTTGCCTGAAAACCCTTAGTTAGGGTTATTTTTGACTGTAAGCAACAGAAACTGGCTCTGGCCAACTTGAGCAAAAGGCAGAAATCGTGAGAAGGGTGTAAGGGCTCACACGCTTAGAAGATGCTTAACAGCCAAATCCGGAAACTGCCAGGAACCAGGGAAATCCCAGAAATCTTGGCAACAGGAATTCATGACTTGGGCTTCTTAAGGATGAATCAGTTGCCACCACTTTTTGTTCTTGGTTATTCTGCTCAAAATCACAGTCTCAGGAAAGAGAATGTGACTGGCCACACTTGGGTCCATGTGTCCGTCCCTGAACCTGGGGGCACAAGGCAGAAGCCCTGGTCTGAAATTCTTGCCCAGGCAACACTGGGATCCCAGGCCAGCTAACAAATGACACTGGCAGGAGCCTGGTGTTTGATGAGTGTCCTTCTTTATAGCAATGACACTGCCCCTCCATCCCCACTCCCGGCTGTGTCAGGACTACAAACCACCTGTCGCCAGGACCCTGCTGTTTCTAGCTGTGTGACCTTGGTGAACTCACTTAACCTCTCTGAAATGTAGCATCCTCATCTGTTTGGGGCAGGCCAATGTATCCATCTTAAAAGGATTAAATGAGAAAACACATGAGAAGATGTCTGGCCCGGGGTCTGACATACTCCAAACAGAGGTTCATCCCTCCTTCCAGGGAAGGTCTCCTAGACTAGATAGTGCCGAGTCTAGAAGAAAGGCAAGAGTTAACATTTTCTAGTCCACTTTCAATTAAATTGAGCATAGCTGTGAGCTGGTCCTGGTGCTGGGGCCAAGGCCGTGGGTCCTGGGACCAGGCTGGATTGCTCTCTCTTTGGGCTCTTTGCTTTCTTTGTTCCTTCGCTGGGCCCAGAGCCTGCCTAGATATTGTTCGCCTTCCTCTGAGGCTGCGCCCCAGCAGCCCCCTGTCCCGGCCCCTCTGGGAAAGGAACAGCCGCTCAGCCCCTGAGAGGCGGAGGGTGGGGCCTATGGAAGCTCAGAGCTGCCCCAGCTCTGCAGATTCCTGGAGGTGGGTCCCAGAATATCTTCACAAACCTTCGTAACCCTGTAGCGGGGCTGTGTGTCTGTGTGTGGGCGTGTGGGTGCCGTTGACACTAGGCCTCAGCTCTGGGCCACTTGCTGCTCTCCCTGTCCATGCTCTGGGCCCAGAGCTGGGCTCTGTGAGCTTGAGTCTGGGATACATAGAGACAAGGTGTGGTGGGGGAACGAGCGCAGGCTCGGGCTAGAGGGCAGGTGGGGTTCGCTTTCAGGCCAGAGGCCCAGGCCTGAGTCATGCAGGGCACTGGGAGTGGCTGCTGAAGAGGGGAGGGTGGCGAATAGAAACAGATGTGGAGGAAGCAAGAAAGTGAGCCCGAGCCCGAGAGAGAAAGGAGGAAGGAACCGGATGCAGAGCCAAGGTGTGAGAAGCAGAGGTTAGAGAGTGCAGCCTGCTGGGACAGACTGGGGAAAGGAGGAGGCGGAGGAAAGAGTGGGGGCGGGGAAGGGTGGAGGAGAAGCACGGAGAGAAGAGAAAGAGAAAGAGAAATGGGAGGACAGACACAGAACAGAGAGATGGAATGAAGGAGAGAGAAACAAAAAGAAGGGCAAGAAGGAAAGAGAGGGAGACCCAGCTGACCTCTAGGTCCTTGCCAGCCTCGCCAGCACGTGACAGAGGGTTCTGGCTGAGAGGTGCAGCCCAGGCTCCGGGAGGGACCCCGCACCTGCTTAGCTGGTTTTCAGTCTCTAAGATGCTCTAAATGGCCCATTACAGCAGAAAGAATTCCACAAGTGCTTCCGCCCACCGACGCTCCCCCAGGGGAAGTGCACTATATTTGTGAGGTGACTCATCTTGGCTGCCACAACCCTTGGGATTCGAGGCAGAATGCTCGTCATGAATTCACTTCCAAGAGACAACAGGACTATGGGGACAGGCCTTGATGGGGGAGGAGAGACTAAGATGAGCTGGTCTGTCCATCTCTTTGGGGTCAGGGCTGGTCCAAATGACTGGGGCCAGTGGAGCGATGGCAGAGTACTGCCCACATGTTGGCAGGTGGCTTGACAGTGAATTCTCTGATGCCTCTTTCAGGATAAATCTCATGGAATGGCCAGAGAACTTGCCCGAGAACTTCCTGTTTCTCATGGCAGCTAAGTGACAAGCTGTGACTCCCCCTCTGATCACAGCTCAGCCCCCCTGTCTGCCACTTCTCCTTTGTGGCATTCCCCAGTCACGATGTTACATTCACTGTGATGTATTCTCATCATCTTTCATGTCAGCAGACTGAGAGGCCCCTGACCATAAGATGGTTACAGGCTTGGACCATGTTGTCCCCTCAGCAACGTGTGCTCTGGAGAACCGGTTGGAGTGGACCAATGAATGGATACCTGTGCCTAGCTGGGAATTTAGCAGAGCTGAGTTCTCATCCCATGGAGATATTTCCCATAACCCCTTTGTAATAAGAAGGTGATGCTCAGAGATAGGCAGTGACCGACCTGAAGGATGCAGCTAGAAAGAGGAGGAGCAGGGATTTAATTAACCCGAGTCTGACTGATAGCACAGTCATCCCAGCCATCCACGCTCCGGAACATTGCAGCCCCACACAGATCGTCACTGACAGGCACTTGCCCACGTTTTGCAGTGCTTTGCACTCTCCGCTTGCTGTGAACTTGATAAAGTGAGCTAGATGTCTCCAAAGGTGGAGAAGCAAGAGGGCCTGAGGCAGACAGGAGAGGTGGTCTCACACGGGAGCGGCTGGCTCAGGCCACTTTAATGGATTCAGAAGCTTTGTGCTCAGATCTGCGCAATGGTCAGGGCAGGGGTGGTCAGAAGACAGTGTGAGAATTCCTCTTGGGAATTCTGACTTACAGCCTGTTAGTCCAAAGGTCTGTAGCCTTGGGTCCCCCTAGGTAGTTCCCGCTAAACCTAGGTTCCTCCCATCCTGCAATTACCTGTGACTTCCAGGGTAAGAAGCAGAGTTAGTGTACCCCAAAGAAACAGGTACCTAGCAGCCTGCACATGTGCACACACACTGCCCACACTGTCCAGCTCTCCTGGTTTTTAAAGACCTACTTCTGACCCCTCTTGTCCTTAGAAACAAGTCTAGAGTAGATGACAGAGAAGAAAGGCTGTCTCCATCTGGTATGTTAAATTTAGAATTTAGATAGGCTTTTATGAAGTGAGCCGTGTCAAAAATAAAAATAAATAAGCAAGAAAAAGAAAGAATTTAGGCTAACGTGTGCCAGGAGACACATGGACTCCAGGCATGCCGTCTTTGAAATACTGAAAGACCAGATCAAACTTCTCAGAGCAAAGGGTGTTGGGACAGCTGTAGCAAAATGCCTCTTCTGACGAGTATCACAAGGTTGTGACTGCTGAATGTTCCCGGACCTGTGTCAGTGGGTGATGGAATTGGTGGAAAAAGGCTTTGGAAGTTATTATAATTTTGGAGCTAATAAACACCACCGTCCCCCCACCCCGACAGTTGACCCGGGACATTGCTTGACTCACCCAGCATACTAGGTAAAATCTAGACTCTGGAGACTAAAGTATCAATGCCCAAGCCCCAGCAAAGACAAATGACATTGGAATGTCTGAGAGCTATGGATTTGGCGAGAGGGGTGAAAGTTCCTTAAAACACCAACTTTAGATTTACCTGGTTCTGGGCTCTGCCACTCATCTGTGAGACCTTAAAAAATCACTTTAGTTACTTGATCCTCAAAGGTAAAATCAAACAAATAATTGTGCCAATTTCATGGGGCTGTTGACAGGATTTATGGTATAATAACTGTAAAAAGCCTCATACTGTGCCTAGAACACACTCAAGAATAAAAAAATTGGTTGATGATGTAGTTATTCTTATTAATAAATATTGACTAATCATCGGCTAATACCCTCCTTTGCACCCTGTGGGAAACACATGAACTTGACAGTAGATGGGGCAGTTCGGGGGAAGATTAATGAAAGTGTTACATGCCACTTAAATGTGAATCTTTTTGCAAAGTGGATTCTAATCAGAAAGTACGTTTTCTTGTTAACAACTGTTTTAAAGGTAGCGAGATTTCCTTCCTCCATTCTTAATTGGTCCAATACAGCACCACTAGAGGAAACGCTAACATAGCAGGTTGGTAGGATACAGATCGCAAAACACCCTATAGCTACAGCCAACATTCTGTTAGTCATATCAGAGAGAAGAAGAATGCTTTACCAGTTGCTAAGGAAAGGGAATGTAAAGAATTCTCTTTACTATTGACATAAACAAAGAATAAGACTTAGGGCGGTGCCTGTGGCTCAAGGAGTAGAGCGCCGGTCCCATATGCTGCAGGTGGCAACTTCAAACTCGGCCCAGCCACAAACTGCAACAACAAAGAATAAGACTTAGAAAAGGGGCTCAGAAGCAAGAACGGGCAATTTGAGTTCTGATACGATGGTGTGAACCACTCAGGAAAGAAACTACCATAGACTAGGTCCTTCCTGTTACTCCAAAGTAAGTGATAAGTCTCTATCATTATAAAAGGTTTTTCTTTCTTTTCTTTTTTTTTTTTTTTTTTGAGACAGAGTCTCACTTGTCACCCTCGGTAGAGTGCCATGGCATCACAGCTAACAGTAGCCTCAAACTCTTGTGCTCAAGTGATTCTCTTGTCTCAGCCTCCCAAGTAGCCGGGACTATAGGTATCTGCCACAACTTCCAGCTATTTTTAGAGATAGGGTTTCGCTCTTGCTCAGGCTAGTCTGGAACCTGTGAGCTCAGGTAATCTACCGGCCCCGCCCTCCCAGAGTGCTAGGATTACAGTCGTGAGCCACTGCACCCAGTTAAAGATTATTCTTAACCTTTTTTTCTGTCATGATAATAAATCCCCAATAAATAAGCCTCTTTAGATACAGTTAGATGTAAACTCTTTACTAAGAAGAATTTACGCCTCACTTCTACACTCTTCAGTCAGTTGTTTGAAGATGAATGAAAAATGCCAAGTATTTATTTTATAAATATAGAACAAAAGAAAAATAAGGTATAATTTACAGCTTGGATGAGGTGTTACAATGTTAAGTGAGTATGTCATTGAGAAAATGCATTTGAAGTTTTACCATTAGGATAATACGATTGAGCAATACTAAAACTAAATTGGGAATGCTAATGTGAACTTCTCAACTTAAATATTTTCCCATCTCTGCCACCAAAAGTGGATGGAACAGCAGCAGCAGCGATGGTACTAACATCCATAACCAATTCTCATGTGCCTCCTAATGCCTGGATTTTGTCTCTAACACTTTTCTCCACTAAAGGAAATAGGGGCTTTCTAGAGGAATAGTCTTAGGTAGGTAAGGTAAAATCAGATCAGGCCTGGAAGTTTCTTTTGTGGATGTTTTCTAGAACACCACAGGGCAGTTCTGGAAGGACAAAAATGAGGGGTTAAAAAGGCTTTTTCTGGTCAAGCTCTGATAATTTGATTATCAGGAAGATTGATAACAGTAATCAATTTGAACACATGGAATCCGTGAAGGGCCATAAGTTCCTAATGAAGTCCAACAAGAAAAGTTGATAGAATGGTGAACATAATTGGGTTGCGTTTTATATTATTTTTAATAGAAGACTTGCATTATATATGGCTGATAGTTTTTCTTCTATTAAATGTATGTTAGTTTATTAAGCATAGATAGATGATTTCCTCTATCCTTATAAGAAGTAAAGAGTCAATTTTGAATACATCTAATGGTCTTGGAAAAAAACAGGAATTAGTAGTCACTCACAGGAACACATCAGGAAAGACCCAATAATGTGGTAGGAAAACTGGCCAAATGTCCTCAGAAGGACAGGTAACTGCAGAGTTTAAATCCCTGATCTCATAGGAAGTAAAACACAATTTAGAGAAACTCTCTAGTTGTCCATGGGAAGGGCATGGACTTTTACATTCTCCATCAGGCCACATTTAGTTTTAAGTATAGTAATTTGGGCAAACCCTCTATCAGTTCCAAATAAGAATCAAAACTCCTTAACATGCTGGCCCAAGATAATATTATTTTTCTTTTAGTTTTGGAAGAAATCTACCTTCCTAGGAGAAACTAGATCATTTTACATCCTAATTCTAGGAAATATATGCATTGATCCTAAGAAAGCAACTCTGAGAAAATAAGTATAAAAATATTAAAAAATATATATCCATGATCTTTCTACTTTCCCAAACAGCGGGAGGATAAGTATGTATTTTTGGATCATTGTGATGTTTTGTGTGCATTTTGGCTGAAATTTTAGGTGTTTGAAACATTTAAGAGAGTCTGACACATTAAATTCATACTTTAAAAGCATTAGAGGATGTGGTTAAATAATCTTAAAAAGAACAAATTGGGAGGCATCACTTTATCAGAATTCAAGCTATACTGCAAAGTTATAGTCACCAAACCAGCATGGTACTGACACAAGCACAGAGACATAGACCAATGAATGGATCAGAACAGAGAACCCAGGTATAAAACCATCCTCCTGTTGTCATCTGATCTTTGACAAAGCAGACAATAACATACCATGGGGAAAAGAATCCCTATTCAATAAATAGTGCTTGGAAAATTGTACAGTCACATGCAGAAGATTTGAAACAGGATTCTTACCTCTCACCACTCTAACAGACTTAAACCTAAATCATGAAACTATAAGAAAATGTTGGAAAAACTCTTATAGATGTCAGCCTAGGCAAAGAATTTATGAAAAAAACCAAAGGCAATCACAGCAACAACAAAAATTAATAAATGGGACTCAATTAAATTAAAAAGCTTCTGTACAGCCCAGGAAACAATCAATAGAACAAATAGACAACCTACAGAAAGAGAGAAAATAACTGCATATTATAAATCAAATAAAGGGCCAATAACCAGAATCTGTAAAGAACTCAAGCAAATTAGCAAGAAAAAAATCAAATAACCCCATAAAAAGTGGGCAAAAGATACGAACAGAAGCTTTTCAAAAGAAGATAGACTAATGGCCAATAAACATAAGAAAAAATGCTCAATGTCTTTAATCATCAGGGAAATGCAAATCAAAACCACAATGAGATATCACCTAACTCCAGTGAGCACAGCGTTTATCAAAAAGTCCCAAAACAGCAGATGCTGGTGTGGATGTGGAGAGAAAGGAACTCTTACACATTACTGGTGGAACTGCAAACTAGTGCAAACTCAGTAGAAAGTTGTATGGGGATTCCTCAAAGAACTAAAAGTAAACCTACCATTTGATTCAGCAATCCCACTATTGGGTATTTACCAATAGGAATTTCCTTTTTACTAAGGAAAAAAAAAGTCATTTTTATCAAAAAGTCACCTGCACTCAAAGGTTTATTGTGGCACATTTCACGGTCACAAAGATGTAGACTCAACCCAAGTGCCCATTAATTCATGAATGGCTTAATAAAATGTGGCATATGTACACCATGAAAAAGGTGAATTAAAACCTTTTGTAACAACCTGGGTGGAACTGGAGACAACTTTCCTAAGTGCAGCATCCCGAGAAAGGGAAAACAAACACCACAGATACCCATTACTAAATTAGAACTAACTGATCAATACTCATGTGCACACATGGAAGTAAAACTCACTAGAAATCAAGCGGGTGGGAGCAGAAAGGAAGGAATGGGTAAAATTCACGCTAAATGGGTACAGTGCACACTACATGATGGTCATACCCCCACAATATTGTGAAATTAAAAAATAAATAGGTAGTAAAAATAAGTATGAATATTAAAAATTATAATCAATGTTATAAGTCTGCAAAATTTTAATATGTTCAATTTTTAATAAGTTTTGATTTATCAAGTATGCAAATAGTGTTTGACTGTTAAGAGGAATATTATTTAATAGATTCATAAGGTTGGGGAGTTGAATATTAAAGCACAAGTAAGAGTAAGTGTTCCCTTGGGTGATAAATGTCCCATAGTCATTGAAGTCCCTTTCAATGCATTCCAGAACCCCTGAGTGGGCAAAAAAAACAGGTATGAAATCATACTAAGAACAAAAGAAACTGATTATTTGGGGGTTGCAAAAGAAACTGATTATTTTGGGGTTGGAGTATGCTGTGTCATGCTTGCATTTTAATATATTCTTAGAAATGGAGACGTTTTCATGACTCAAAGGAATTGATCAAATGGAGCTTTTCCAGTTCCTACAAGAAGGTGAGAGGGATCTTGGGGCAGGGGTCTTAACCTCTCATCCAATTGCTTTGGAAGCATCCTCCAGTGCTTTCTTTCCATCCCTATCCAGACTAGAAATTCACTCCTTTTTCTCCCGGAACCCTTAATAATAATTCTTACTATTTTTATTTTATTAACTCAAACAAGCAGTGTTTTATTATATAGGGAAAGATAAGTCGTTGCCTGCTCAGTGCCATTAGCTGGTCACTTTTTCGGAATGTCCCTGGCCCCAATCTCCCCAGTTCTCCTAGCAACCAAAGAAGGGTCCTCCTGTCTGACATTACCATGCATTTGTGAGTTCTTCTGCCTTAATGCCTCCTTGATAGGTTACTTGTAATTTCCAAAGAAAACAGGATTGAAACATTTGGGAGCAAATGCCCTGGAAATACTGCTAACCTTTTGTTTTCCTTTCCTTTTCATTAACCGCATTGAAAGTCATGCATGAAACTTTAAATGTATATTGGTGTTCCATTTGTAGGAAGTGTTCAGCTGTCTGTGTCATTTTCATTCACCCTAAGCACCTTGAACATTTTACTGAACAGTAATCTTGAGAGCTAACACTTTGCAAGAAGTCTTTTCTTTTTTCCTTTACAGCTTAGAAGTGTGTCCTATTTAAAATGAACCAAGATGTCAAAATTCTCACATAGAAACTTAGACACACAGGCAATAGTTCTTACTGTGGAAGAGTGGGCTTGGTAAGGAGATGATTCCTTTGGGAAACTGACCATGGGGAATTGACCTTGGGATTTCACTGTAAATGCTCAGGCATGCACTGAGTTTCGAGTCTTCAGGGCTATCCAGACCAGCCAGCCAGAAAGTAAGACACCATGTGATAATGACAGAGGGTGGGTCCCACAAGTCTGAGGACCTTCTCGCCCAGGAAGACTGTCATTAACATCAGATACCCTGGACTGGAAGGCCAGGGAAGCTTGCCCTCCAGCCACAAGTGTCCCTGAGTGTCTTAGTCCATTAAATGTGGCAAATTAAAGGAAGTCATAGCCTTTGCCTATGTCTGTGGTATCTTTCTGACCACCAGGCCATTCAATGCTATGACAATTATGTAGTAACTAAGCAAGAAACTTGTAAAAGGTATCAAATAAACGTAACTACAGTAACATCTATATGGATAAAGCCCCCAATGTCCCCCCCTCACCCTGCCCTTCTATCTGTGGACCACAACTTTCCTGACATATTCTCTACACTAATGGATGACATTCTGGATTTGACTTCTCAGGAGGCACAAAGATCCTAGAGGCACCTGAAAAGCCCTTCCTCCTTGATGTCATCCCCGAAACCTCCTCACCATAAATGAGCTTGTTTCCATCCTCCTTGGATGCTATTCCATTGGCGTTTTTCTCATACTGTATTGCAAATAGGAATTTCCAAATCTATGAAGATGTGAACTCTGAGGACAGTACTGTGTTGGAGTCATCGCTATTTTTCCAGAGGCCTGTAGAGGGCAGCACTCCCAAATGTGTGTTCAGTGGATGAGCAGTGACCAACAGCCACTAATGACACCAAACTACGCTCTGAAATATGAGTAAATAGCTAAGAGCCAACCCATGACATGTACATTGGTTAAATGGCAATCATATCTTAGGCTTTTAAACGGAAATATTTACTTTCTGACGATAAAGCCCAGAATGAATCTACAGGTCCAGGTAACATATGGAAAATGTCTTTATCTCTGAGCCCAAGAGAAGGTTGTTTATATAAGTTTTAGGCTCATAGCACACTTGAGTAGGAAGTGTAGCCAATTTCCACAGATCCTCTGTGCCCACATAGGCACAGCCTCCCCCACTATCAGCTTTCCACACTACAGAAGTGCATTTGTTACAATCTATCAACCTACATTAGCACGTCATTATCACTGAAGTCTGTAATTTAGATTAAGGTTCATTCTCTGTGTTGTAGGGAAGGACATTTATGATAAAATATTTTACGTTTGTTTTTATTTTTCCCAAATATGAAGAATTTAAGACCTTTCACTGCATTGTAGAGAGTGATGTGTTAGCTTGTGGTATAACAATGCTTTTCTTTGAGAATGTATCCCCAAAGCAGAAGTCAGCTGAAATAGCTTCTTTTACATGCCAAAATTGGTCTTACATTTAAAATTTCAGGCTAGCAACTGTTTGTGTGTGTCATCCTGCTATCCCAAGACCATAGCTTTGATATAAGCCATTACTGAAAGGTCAAAATTCAAGACAAATTATAACATGTCTGTTTTATAAAGCTAAGCAATATTTTTTTTCCTATTCATATTGTGTTTGCCAACAGTATGCTTTTAACTAATTAGCCATGAAGAGTGGGGGCGGAGGAGAGAAACCCAGATTGGAACAGTAGACAAGTCTACCATCTAATGTATGATACTAAGATGGTTAAGTCACAACGTAGAGAAACAGAATCTGTGTGTTTCTGCTGGAATCGAGAGGGCAGCTCGACATTGAAATTCCATCATCTGTTATTGTAATTAATTAAAGAAGTGAGCATCTAAAAATTTAGGAACAAGACAGGCGTGGTGGCTTATGCCTACAGCTCCAGCTACTTTGAGGCTGAGGCTGAAGACACCCAGGAGTTTGAGGTTGCAGGTAGCTATGAGCACGCCACTATACTCCAACCTGGGAGACAGAGAGAGACCACAGCTCCTAATACATACAAGATAAATAAAACGAAATAATAAATAAATAAAAATTTAGAAATGCACATTTGAAATAAGTTTATTCAAAATATCCCAATAATCATTTCATCCCTCAACCTCCAGAAAGCACGGACCACTTGCCACTCCTTAACCTATCACTGACAAGGGGGAATTTTGGATCATTCAGATTTAGTCCTGAGCTGGGACTAGGGTCAGATTCCTTCAGGATTGGGCACCTGACCATAATTGAGTTTATTAGCAAGGAAATTGTCAAGGAAGGGAGGGGAGGAAATTGAGGTGGGCTAATTAATCAAGACCCCCACAGCATTCTTTGGGGCCCCCCACACAGTCCTGCAGATGAGAAGCCACCAAAGGGGCCTTCTCCCCAGTTGTGTTAGAAGTAGTATCCAGAACAGAAAGATATTTTGAGACTTCTTGTAACTTTGTGACTTTCTTCTTTTGTTTTGTTATTTTTATCTCCTCTGTTTTCTTGTCTTACCAGCAGTGAGAACCCTTAAGTTAGAAAAACCTAAGAAAAGCTGCATGCTTGTTTCTGGACAGCTGTGTGGGAGACAACTCCCTATGAATCTGTAGCAGGAGTCGGGGGTTACCTCCAAGCACAGACCTGGTCTCTGGACAGAAGCAAGCAGAATGGCTTGTGATAATGTGTCCCGACAGCGCTTAGGCCAGGGTCTGGCGCACAGTAGGTGGTCAGTGCGAAGCTGGAGTACATGTACAGAGATGAGTATGTCACAGATGGAGGCAGAGCAGCAAAGCTAAAAAGGCTTTGAGGTTGATCAAATCTGGATTCGACTCTCAGCACTGCTATTTCCACATGGTATAAGTCACTTAAACACTCTCTGAGCCTCAATTTCTTCATCAGCAAAATACAAATACCAAAGGAGTCTGAGAGAATCAGAAATAATGTATATAACGTATATAGGATGGTCCCTGGTGCTTACTAGATGCTCAGTAAATGGAAACTGACTTCTCTCCTGGACCACTGCTCTTGTAGGGAGGAAACAATAGCTTCCCCCGCCCTTCTAGGTTCTTTGGCTGAGTTATAAATTAAATTGACATAAGAGAGATTAGCAGGAGAAAAAAAATTCTTAATTGTGCCCATCCTACAAAACCTGAGACTCAAAGTAAGGCCAGATGATTGAAGCTTGTAGCATTCTGATTTACAGAAAGGAATAGAGGCTTGAGGCTTCAGGAATAGGGGTAGGGGGTTGACACAGCTCTGGGGACTAAAGGGGTAAATGTGTGATGACTAAAGTTTGGGTTGTTATGCAGGTAATTAAAGTTGTCTCTAAGCAGCCCTCTTCTTGATACAGACAGCGTTATGAATGTTGATTTCCTTTATAGATGTAAATTTCTTTTACAAAAGGACAGCTTTTTAGAGCTACTCCTGTGTCTGCAGTTTCTCAGAATAACCAGCTTGAAATATGCCAGAGAAGTATATTTTTCATGGCATATTCTGGTCTCCCACAGTCATATTTTGGGGTGGTGTATCCTGAGCCCCAACACACATTATTTTCAAAATGAAAATGCCATATCCTACCCCTGTGTCAGTTGTGCCAACACCACCCTGTCTGCTGGCTCATCCCTGATGCGTGAGGGTGGATCATGTTGCCATGTGGGATTTGTGTTGTGGGTGAAGGGGTAAGAGTAAAATCCATCCCCTTCTAAGACCACAGGTGCCTCATATCACAAGTGCAAGTGTCACTCACAGACCACATGTTCTTGACTTGAGAGCGAGGTCACATTGATTATAAACACTTCTGGCCCCTCCATGATTTCTCCTGGATCAACACTTTATCAGTAAGACCCCAGAGTCAGCCAGAGTTCAAACCCTAGCTCCAACATGGACACACACATCTGTAACTTTTGATACGTTGCTTTTCCCTTCTTGTTCCTGTTTCCTCATCTGTACAATAGGACTAAGATCCTAGTACTTATCTTTATACAAGTAACAAGTAGAGTATCTGTGAGATTTAGCCAGCTAGTGCATGCATGTATAAAGCCCTTGGCATAGGGCCTGGGCTATGCAAAAACTCAATAAATGTCAGCTAGTACTGTGATTATTGGGGACCACCCCCAATCTCGTCATCTCTTGCTGAGTTGAGCAGACCTGCAGGCCCGTGCAGTTCACCATGGCATGCAACTGCCTGCAGTGCTGCCTCTGACAGCCTGCTGGGGAGGCCTCTCATCCTGACATCTTTCTTCTGACTCCCATAGTAGTGCTCTGTTGGGTTTGGGCTGAAACTGTTCCCATTTTGTAGATGAGGAAGCTGAGGCCCAGAGAGAGTAAGTGCCTTCCTCAAAGTCTGAGTGGCAGTCTGCAGCAGAATGGAGAGTGAGACCCAGGCTTCCTGACTCTGTGTTTGGTGCCCTTCGTATCTCACCCTGAAAGTGTGAGGCAGAGTGGGGTGGGCGGGTAGAGGAGGACTCAGGGGGCTTCCCCACACCCAGTCCTGCGAGCACCAGAAAGGGCTCTGACACTCGCTGTCCCTGGCCTCCACAGGTCCCCCCTGTCTTCCAGGAGGCCTCTGACAGAGACGTGAAAAACGAGCCACTAAATGCATTATGACTTGTGAGGCTGTCTTAATAATTAAGTTTTATTAAAATGAACGCCAAGAAATTTCCTGACATGGCCTGCCTGGCAGAGCTCGTCCAAAGGTGATAAATGAGTGGGTTCTGGGGAAAGAAAGGATCTGGAGAGGAAGAAGAGGGTGGGGAAGCCTGGGAGAGGCCCAGGAGCCCCGAGCAGTCAGTCTAATACTCACATTGCATCCCTACCTTGCTCCTGGTTACTGCTGAGGCCATGTGTGGCCCAGTAGGTGCTGTGCTGGGCCCAGCTTCCATCACAAGATTTCAAGTTCCAGACAGGCATGGCCACTACTACTGGTGGCAGCTTGCCTCCCAGGGGTCGGGGGGACTTCCTCTCTCCCTGATCAGTGAAAAGGAGATGGACCTGAGCAAACTCCTCTTGCCCTGAAGGAAGTGGGTGGCTGGCCATCCGTTTGGGAAACCTGGCCATCTTGTCTGCAGACATTAACCAAGGGGTCGCCAAAGTAATAGCAGTTTGTTCTGGACAAGGCTCTGACGTTGGGAAGATGGTTATTTAGAGTAATTCTGTTACCGGATTTTCTATAATAAGCATTAGTTGGTTTTGTATAGAAAACAAATGTGCTCTTCCACTTGCACATAGTCTAGGGTGCTTGAATGAGGGTCACTTGAAAGTACAGGGCCCAAGTCTAATGAGAGACAGGCCCTGCCCTGAGGGGAGGAGCCCTGGTGATCTGGGGGGGGGGGGGGTTAGGGCAATTCTGGACAGGGTGTTTATGGTGTTGTACATATGTCAAGGGCTGTGGCAGAGGTAAGTGGAGAGTGGTTGGTGAGCGGCTCAGGAGAGCCTGTCTGGGCAGGATGACACCTGAGCTGGGGTTTGAAGAAGAGTTGGATTGCCTGGAAGGAAGGAGAAAGGGCAGCAGGACAAGCCCAGGCAGGATAAGCCCAGCTGAAAGCCCAGAGGCATGAATAGGCACTGATGATCGAGAGGCTGAAGCCAGTTCTTTCCTTTTTGAAACAGAGTCTCACTCTGTCATTCTGGGTAGAGTGCCATGACGTCTTTGTAGCTCACAGCAAACTCAAACCCTTGGGCTCAGGAGATCCTCTTGCCTCAATCTCCTGAGTAGCTGGGACTACAGGTGACCACCACAATGTCCACGTTGTTTTTCTATTTTTAGTAGAAATGGGGTCTCGCTCTTGCTCAGGCTGGTCTTGAACTCCTGAACTCAAGCAATCCACCTGCCTCAGCCCCCAGAATGCTAAGATTACAGGCATGAGCCACTGTGCTCGGCCTGACAGTTAGTTCTGTAGGGATCAGATAGCATCTCTGATTGGCTCTTTCCGTTTCCACATAAGGCTGCCTGTTCTATGGACTGCTTGGCTGATAACTTTGCCCTCCCTTTATAGCCCAGAATAATGGCATTCTGGACCTTACCAGAAAATACAATCTTGAACCTCTGTTATCCCCATCTCCTATTAAGAAAGAAAAAAGCTCTGGTGAAGGAATTGTTATTTATGGAGGATTAAGAAGGACATTCATTCTGCAGGAGTCTGGGTTTTATCCTTGAATCTTGAGTCAGGTCATCAGAAAATTTGTACTCAAGGAAAGAAAGATCAATGCAACAGAATGGTAAGGCCAGAAACAGATGCTGATACTGATGGGAACTCAGCAATACCAGATAATGGTGTCTTTGCAAAGCAGAGAAGGAGATACACACAGCTCAGCCAGGGGGACATCAAAGAAAAAACCTACAAAATAGAGGAAGAAAACATGAATAATGTTTTTATAGTATTGAAGTAGGAGAAAATCATTCCAAGAATACCAATTTTAAAAGCCACAGAGAAAACGGTTGACAATATTGATTACAAAAACATAAAAACTTCTAGATTATGAAAATAATGTATGCAAAGTCAAAAGAAAAGTGATGGGGGTGAGGATGAGACACTTTCAATGGGAAATCATTAAAGGGTTTGCCGCAAAGAATTGTGGGGTAGAAGAATGAAGTGGGCGATGAATTGTCTTAGTGAGTTTTATATTTGGTGGAAAAATCTCTTTGACTCTAGTGCAGATTGGAGAATTAGAAGGGACTGACTGACTGTGGAGAGAAAAGCAGTGAGCATGAGGATCAGAGAAAAGGCTATTGTGACAGGCCAGAGAAGAGATGTAAAAATGAGGTGGAAGCAGATTATATGCATAGACAAAGAAAATTTCTAGGAGGAAGCAAAAAACTTGCCATGACATTTACCTCTGGGGAATGGCCCAAGGGATTCAGCTTTTTCTTTCTAAGCTGGTTTATTTTTAAAATTATAACCATATTTTTTAAATAATAAAAAACTATTAATTGTATACCCTCAAGAACAGCCCTTGGGCACCAAAATTATTGATTAAAGGTTTCTTTGGTTTTCGAAATTAATATTCTATTTATTAAAGTTACAAATTAACACATACCCAAGTTCTTCTACAAGCTTTGAAATTTAGCTTACAAATCTTATTATTTATTTATAAGTCTAACAAATTTTAACAATCACTTTTAAGGGTACCTTGGAGAAATGTTTCATCTCATTTATAAATGTGCTTAATTAAATTGCTCAAAACATTGTAAACTGCATTTATAGACTTAATATATTTGAGTTTCTTTTTAAGTACTTCAATTGTCTAACAAACCTTCTCAAATATTTAAGTAACTATTATAAATCTAATTCATTAAACTTGTAAGTACAGAAAAGATTAAATTCTGTCAGACACTCCAATACTAATTTAAGGTAGTAAGACCTCACCTTAGAATCTGATGCTGAAATCAATCACTCAGTTAAACATTTTACATGAACATGGAAAAAGGGCACATTTCCTTAAACACAGCAAGTGCATAAACATAGCTTATTTCAAAGCACACTTATCTTCATGGAAAAGGCATGGTTCTCTTCTGTAGTTCTATACTTAATTCTAAAATCTTCTACAGGTTGAAAGATGCTCACCTATGATCCTGTCAATGTTACCTCCCTCATTCCAAGAACCCAGAGCACTCTGCTCCCCGCCGCTTGCTCACCTCCCTGCACCTGCCCCTTGCCTCTCCTTTCTCCCTGTTGATGGTGAGACGCTGTCCCTCCTGGCAGCTCAGGCCCAAACTGCCATCTTTGTTTTGTTAAGATCCTTCAACCTTCTTAAGTGCGCTGTAGTTATCACTCTCTTCTCTCCTATAGATTCGATAGTTTCCTCTAAACTTGGGGATCTCACATCAGCATTTGTAAGAGGATCTTCATCTAACAAATGAAATCAATGTAACCTGGTTCTTTGCACCCTCAATGAATCCCCAACGATAATAAAAATGAATAATAAATAAATAAATAAAGCTACAAATGTTGGCCCCTGCATCCAGCTGCTCTAAAGAGTTGTCTACACTGGTTAGTTTGATGTCCTCACCTTTGCCCCTCTGTCCTCATACTATGGTCTGGTTCTCCCTATGACTGCACCAAAACTACTCTCCTTAAGGTTACTGATGACATCCCTCTCATGACTTTTTTTTTTTTTTTTTTTTTTTTTTTTTTTGGTAATAAGTCTGTTTTATTCAACAACAAAGAAATACATTACACACTTGTCATACACAAAGATGGAAAGGCACACTGTAATTTTGGACCTTAAAGATCTTGCAGCATAGGAAGGGCAAAAGTGTTTTATCTTTTTATTT
>CAUYRH010166541.1:0-39053 GCA_963574655.1 Perodicticus potto | reverse complement strand
AACAGCTCCGCGCCCGTCGGGCGGGGGGGGGGGCCCCCCCAACAACGTAATGAAGAAGAAAAAACTACATGTATTTAAAAAAAAAAAAAAGAATTGCAATCTTTTGTTCTATTAATCTGCCTGGATTTCTTTTCATCTAATGAAATCGAAGTGTTCCTAGTTGATTTTCAATATACCTAGAGAAGCTTGGTTAGGAGAAATAGAAGGTTAGAAGAAGACAGAGTTAAGATGATGGTGCTTGACTTTTCTGAGGTCATTCTAAGTCATCAGCAATTGGGGTAAGAACTTGGAAATTTGGGTGGCTTGTTCTGCTTAGTTAACTTGGGCCATAATATCTAAACAGTATTGTTCTATTGTCAGATGGGCTTCACTCATCCTTGCTTGTGTGTGCCTGCGTGTGTTCAGGAGATGCTGAACTCCTACAGTTAGTACTTCCCAGCTCTACAATGTGAGCGTGCTGGGTAGCTGCGCGCAGTGTGTCCACATACTCCCAGTCGCTCCTTGAGATCTTCATGCCTTTACCAAACAAGAGGTTCCACCAAGCTTTACAGAAGAATCTGAGGCTAAGGCATTTGGAATGTGGACTGTTATAACTTCTACTTTTTCTTTGCTGCCAATGAGGCTGGATGCTCTGTCAAAATGGAAGGAAAAGGGGGAAGGAAGGAGAGGAACAGCAGTGATCTAGAATCTCATCAATGTTGCCACCAATTTCTGTGGAATTATCAGTGAATTTGTATTCTTTAATAAAAGAGGTAAGATTCTACCAAGTTGATTGTTTTGAAGCTAGGAAATGCTGGGTGGTGGTAAAAGAGGGAGGGAGAAGGAGGTGGTTATGCAAATGTACACCTTGTGATTGGTCTGATAGTACATGTATCTGCTAATTGAGATAAATATTAGGAGATGAGAAAATGGACAGTAGTAAATGCTTTTTCCCAAAACAGAGAAATCAAGATGGGCATGGGCAGAATCTGTTTCTGTTATTTGTACTGTGATACTCAAAGGTAATTGGACCTATGTATAAAATATGACACCAATCTGATCATCTAGGTAGTCTGAAGATAGCATGTATTTGGGGAGACTTTGTTCTATTTTCAAGGCCTTGTCTTCAAGGACTTCCAAAATTGTTCAGCTAAATTTAGGTTGTCCCTTTAATTACCCCTTTCCCATCACCACCCATTACCACTTCTGAATGATGACTTTGTGCATTTTTCAATTAAGAGTAATGAACTGCTCTCTTAATCTAGTTCCATCATTCAACTTTGTTCCAAGGAGATTCTTTATAGACGATTTCCATTTTAATCAGAAGTGAATGGAACTATTGCCTTTAAAGTGGACCATCTGTGGGTTTACCAGGAATTTTATCAACTTTGATCTTTATTCAATTTAACTTTCTGCCAGAGCTCCAGTAAAGTTCTTTTAAGCTGGCAGAAAGCAGAGCTCAGAGAGGAGGTAGTACCCTTGAACTCCCATGGGAGGGGTGGGAGAAGCTGATCGGGAGGGTGAAAAAAGAGAAAAAGGGCGGACAGAGACTGCAATGCCAATCTTGGAACATTCTGGAAGAGCCAAGTCCTCAACATGACTCCAGTTTGAGACTCTTTTGGGCTTGCACGGTCATCTTAAATAGACATTCCTACCCCAGTGTTGGTCTCAGAAGCCCTGATGCCAGCTTGGGTTGAAAGAGACATGCACGGCTCGGTGCCTGTGGCTCAGCAGGCTAAGGTGCCAGCCACGTACACCTAAGCTGGCGGGTTTGAATCCAGCCCGGGCCTGCCAAACAACAATGATGGCTGCACCCAAAAAAGAAAGAGACAGGCACATGAATGGGTCCAGGCTCTCCCCAGGTCTGGAGCAGGACAGGGAGGGAAGGATCGGAGTTGGTTTCAATCCCCAGCACAGCCTTCTGGAGTGCAGCTTGTGCACACCCAGCAGAGGCTTTGCTTTTCTAGATTCCAGATACTTCTCTGGCCTTTAAAGTAGAGCAATTCAGGGCGGTGCCTGTGGCCCAGCAAGTAGGGCGCCAGCCCCATATATCAAAGGTGGCGGGTTCAAACCCAACCTCGGCCAAACTGCAAAAACAAAAACCAAATTAAAAAAACAAAGTAGAGCAATTTAGGATGCCTACAGATCCCTCGGTGTATAAAGAATGCTCTCTGCTCTGTGCAGGAAGCCTGGGTCTCCTGTCCTCCTCTCAGTCATCTTCTACAGTTGCACAGGAAATATTCTAGAATAGCCTTGGACCTAGTCTATTTATTTTCTCCTTCTTTTTAAAAACAACATTATAAAGACAAGCAACATACAGTAAATGGCGTATATTTAAGGCGTATAATTTTGTAAGTTCTGACACACGTATTTACCCAGGAAACTATCCCTTCCATCACTGGCATGGAGTGAACTTCCCTTCACTCCGGAGGTTTCATGGTGTGCCTGTGTACTCTCCCTTTTTGTCCCATGTCCCAGAAAACACCGGTCTATTGTCTGTAACTATAAGTCACTTTTCACTTTCTAAGATTTTATGAAAATAGAATCATCATTTTTTTGTCTGATTTCTTTCATCCAGCATAGATATTTTAGATTCACACATGTTGCTACATGTATGAATAATTCATTCCTTTCTATTGCTGAGCAGTAATCCATTGTATGGACATACCACAGTTTGTTAGCTTGTCGATGGATTGTTCCTTTGATTGTATTTAATAGGATCATTAAGTGGTAGACCTATAAGGGGCTTTATAAATCACTCAATCTAAGAAAATCATTGTACAGATTAAATAACTGAAGCCAGAGCACTAGAGTCTCCTTGGAGTTTATTTAAAATGTGGATTCATACCTCTTCCTGCCATTCCATTCCAGTGATGGGGTGGACCCTGAGACCCTGCACTTTTTATTTATTTATTTTTTTTATTTTTTGTAGAGACAGAGTCTCACTTTTTTGCCCTTGGTAGAAGGCCGTGGCGTCACACAGCTCACAGCAACCTCCAACTCCTGGGCTTAGGCGATTCTCTTGCCTCAGCCTCCCGAGTAGCTGGGACTACAGGCGCCCACCACAATGCCCGGCTATTTTTTTGCAGTTTGGCTGAGGCCAGGTTTGAACCCGCCACCTTCGGGTATATGGGGCTGGTGCCCTACTCGCTGAGCCACAGGCACCGCCCAAGACGCTGCACTTTTAACAACAGCCTTTGGTGATTCTAATCCAGATGTGTGGCCTACTATACTTTAGACACCAAATAATTTAAATAATTTGTTCGCGATCACAGAAGGTTAGGAACGAAGACTGGATGGAAATGAAGTCCACAGTTGTTGATATCTAAATTGGGAGCTCCTTCCATTTCATGATGACCATACCCAATACCATCAGGCACAGGGAAGGAAGCCTGAGGCCATCTGGTAGCAGGAATCACTTTGCCTTCTTAGGAAAGACAGCAACAGAGTTCGAGGAATCTGAGCACTTTCCCTGATTTCCAGAAGAGGGCACTGATAACAAATCCTTTCTTTTATGTTGTATTGTCCTGCTTTCCTTCTCCTCCCCCTCATCCTTCCTCTTTTTTTTTTTTTAAATTTTGGGTTGTTTCTGTGGGGGGATGAGGTTACTAAACTTGCAAATATGAAAAGCAACAAAGAGAAAGAACCAGCGTGTGGGGGGATTCTTTTACCTCAATAAAAAGCCAGGGCCACCTAGAGAAACGTCTTGAATTCATTACATTTTTATTTCGACATTGCCTGTAAGTGGAGTAGTCACTTGCTGGCTTCTGGTCTCTAGTTTTGTGAGTCAGCACTTTCTTCCATGACCTTCTCAAAACTGTGGAGATACATGCTGGGAAGAACACGCAGAAGGAAGGATGATGAAATTTAACCAGAGCTGAAGACGCTTTGACCTTTAGGAACAACAACAATTGTCATTCTCCTGCTCTTACTTTTTCTATCTCTTTCCCTGGGGTATTTAGGGAGGAAACCACAAACCCTCTCTTGGGTGTATTTTTCCCTCTGGTTATTATAATTTCAGTGACCTTTGGGGTGCCTTCCTCTAAACTCTGAAAATTTGAACTCAGACAGTAAGGCCTGAATCCCAGAATTAATACCTGGTGGCTGAGAATGTTGCGTCTAAGCAAGGGTGTCAGAATTGTAAAAAAAAAAAAAAAAGCAATAACACATCCATTGAGAGAAAAGGAAGCATGAGTCTAACCCAAGCTGTCAGAAAAATTTAATTCATCTTTGATAGTTTTGGCATTTTCTTAACAATACTTTCATGATGAATTGGGTAATTCAAGTGCACTCTCTACCTTTGAAGCCCTAAAATGAAAGCGAGCTTTTGCCTCAATGAGATGAAATAAGGCAGGGCTTTGAGAACTCAAAAGCTCCCTTGGACAGCACTGTGAGAAAGGACAAGGCATTCCCAGGCCCTCCATCCTCTCTTCCCCTTCCCTCTGACCAGGCATGTGCATTCTTCAGTAGATCCTAAGCATGAGTCACAAAGAGTCTTAAGTATCTTGTGTTATCTACATGTACATTTTAACATTAATTGTGGCATAAAAGGCTTTGTTTTTGAGTTACAGGGCTTGGTAATGAGACAGAAGATTGGTAATTAGACAGAAGTTCTAATCTGTGTTCATCTACTTACCACTTGTGGGCCTTTAGGCAAGCCATCTAACCTTTATGAGTCTATTTCCTCATCTGTAAAATGGTAATGATGATAATAATATGCACATATGTGAGTGGCTGTAGGGATTAGAGATAATATATATAAAGTGCCTCGACCATAAATAGTAATTAAAGGCATGTCACACATACACATGTCAGGCGTTCAGGTGACAGAAATGTTGGGACTTTTTCTATTGATGAGAGGATTTTCCTAGCCCAACTGAAACCAGATCACCAGAATGGAGAGAGGTAGCTGCCTACTCAATTAGGGTGGTTCTAAATGCCTCTTGCCTACCGAATTTGTCTATCCACATTCACTGTAATCAGGGAGCTCACATCTTGGCTCTTTTATGAGAGCCATAAAGCTAACTGGGTGAGTGTTGAATCAAGAAGGGACTCCAGTGTACTTGTGAGGCTAGCTACTTAAGGGTTGCTACATTTGAAACACAATTATAGGATATACACATAAACGGAATGACAAGTGATTTCCACAAGTCTGTCAAGGAAATTAATCTCATTACTTTATGGTCACACTTCCATGACAATACAATTTATTTTTCCCAAACTGTGTAACTGTGTTGATGCATGTACACGTGCTCCTTGATGGCCTGTTTCTATACTCAAGCAAAAAATATATACAATAAAATCTGTCTTTTTCATAATCCAGTTTGTTATTTCTTGAATGTGTTATGACAGAAATGTTCACTGTGATTTCTGTTCCCAGATAATGAGAAGCTGTGATAGACATTAAGAGAAGAGGCTTCAAGTGGAAAGTCTCCCCAGACTTTTCTCATTGCCTCCCTCCAAATTTGATATGTTGCCGTGTTTTTAGTCTCGTTATCACAGTGTCAGGGTGGAGATGGATCATATTGAGGAAAAAAAGAAAAAATGCTGGAATCTAAAAACATGTAAACAGTTATCAGGAGAAATTGTGAAGAAGTGTCCTAATGCTTGCTGAAGATTAAAAGAGTTTATTCTTGACATCATTGCCTGTAATCAGTAATGAGTAACCTGCTGATATGATATTTGTTAAATTCCTTCGTTAATGGGAAGGACTACTGAAATTGCAGTAAGCCACTGGGAAAACTTCCTGCAATCCTCACTCTAGCACAGATGCCAGTCTCCAGGAGGAGGTCGTTTGCCTGAGGCCAACTGGTTCTTGGGAATCACTAACTTCATTAGCCCCAGGAGACTGGAATTCTATACTTAGTGGAATTCTATACTTAGAAACATCTGCCCATGGGCACCCACCTTAGTAAAGGGATCATTTTCTTGTAGGCTTTAAAGCTCAGAATAATTCAAAAACAGTCCTCCTAGTACTGAACAACTATTTATCAGTCTTACAGCTGGAACCATTGCTGTCCCTGCCCTGAAGCTTTTGTTGAAGTCTTCTTCCAGTCCATCAGCTCAGGGTTTAATCTGGTTAATCCTGCTGAGCTCTGGAGCTCTTTTACTGCCGTAGCTTTTCCTTAGTCCAAGCAGGGAGACAGTGTTTAGATTCATGAGAGGTCTGTGTTTTCCAGCACATTGCTGCACTATCAGAAATACGTGGCAAAAAGGAAGCCATTATTTTTTCCTTCCAGATGAGAAATATTAGTAGTTTCTCAAACTCAGATAAAATTAAATGATACAGGTTTCTGCTGCACAGTGTATATGGCTGTAGGTGTGTTACAGAAGTTGGTTCATGATAATCAGGTGCATTGTCCTCTTCCCATGTCCACAGGCTCACAGTTTGGGCAGAGAGGGGTACACAGTATAAAGGTATACAGTATACCTACAGTATACGGAGAGGGGTACACAGTATACCTACAGTATGCGGAGAGGGGTACACAGTATAAAAGTATACAGTATACCTACAGTATGCGGAGAAGGGTACACAGTATAAAGCTATACAGTATACCTACAGTATACGGAGAAGGGTACACAGTATAAAAGTATACAGTATACCTACAGTATGCGGAGAAGGGTACACAGTATAAAGGTATACAGTATACCTACAGTATATGGAGAGGGGTACACAGTATAAAAGTATACAGTATACCTACAGTATGCGGAGAGGGATACACAGTATAAAGGTATACAGTATACGGAGAGGGGTACACAGTATAAAGGTGTACAGTATACCTACAGTATATGGAGAGGGGTACACAGTATAAAGGTATACAGTATACCTACAGTACACGGAGAGGGGTACACAGTATAAAGGTATACAGTATACCTACAGTATATGGAGAGGGGTACACAGTATAAAGGTATACAGAATACCTACAGTATACGGAGAGGGGTACACAGTATAAAGGTATACAGTATACCTACAGTATACGGAGAGGGGTACACAGTATAAAGGTATACAGTATACCTACAGTATACAGAGAGGGGTACACAGTATAAAGGTATGCAGTATACCTACAGTACACGGAGAGGGGTACACAGTATAAAGGTATGCAGTATACCTACAGTACACGGAGAGGGGTACACAGTATAAAGGTATACAGTATACGGAGAGGGGTGCATGGTATAAAGGCATACAGTATACCTACAGTATACGGAGAGGGGTACACGGTATAAAGGCATACAGTATACCTACAGTATACGGAGAGGGGTACACGGTATAAAGGGTATAAAACTGGGCTGCAGGAAAACTCAGGTTGAAAGGGTGCCTTTTTCTCTCTCAACTTCTCTTTCTAGTAATCAAAATATTTATGGAAATTTAATAGTGGTCTATACTATGTCAGTGGCACAAAAGAGAGATAAAGGGATGGATTCAAAAATATTAAAAAGGTAGTTTCAAGAGGATTCGGTGACTGTATTATTCCTTTCCTGAGGCTACCTTAAAAATTGCCACAGACTTGGTGGCTTCAAACAACAGGAATTTATTCCTTGGCCTTCTGCAGGCCAGAAGTCTGATATTCTTTAAAGGACTTGGCGGAGAGCCCTTCTTGTGTCTCGCAGCTTCTGATGCCTCTGAGTTGCTGCGACATGTGTCCTTGTCTTCCCACGGTCTTCTATCTTCTGTGTCAAATCTCCCCCCACCTTCCTCTTATGAGATGCTTGATACTGGATCTAGGGATCATCCAGAGCACCCAGGATGAGCTCACCTGGAGATCCTTAAGTACACGGCCGAGGACCCTTTTCCCAACTAAGGTCACATTACACAAGCTCAGGTTAGGACATGGGCATATCTTTTGGGAGGGCACCGTTTAACTCACCACAGTGATTAAATGAACATGTTCTTTTTTGATTAAGGAGGTTCCAACAAGGATGAATCCCAAATCTCTGGCCAGCACAGATGGTAAGATTATGGCAAATAGCTAGAGAGGCAACATTAGAGGAGATGGCATTTTTGTTCTTTAGTTTCATACACTGAGTTTAAGGTAGGGCATAGAGGGTGTAAACACTTGACTTCACCATTTTATCTCATATCAACCCAACCTTGACACTTCCAATAATTCTGTCAATGTTATTTAATTAGCAGACACAAAAATGGATAAAAGCTACAACTATTTCTGAGTTGGGCCTGACCTTATTATAATATCTTTGGAAAATTTTACTTTAAGAATGTTTCAAGATAAACAGTGCAATTTGTGATGGAAATTAATTTTTCATTTATGTCCTAGAAGCAGTTAGTCATCATTTGAAGTATCCTGATCAGGAATACACACTCCAGGCATGATTACCAAGCACTTCAAATATTGCCATGGAAATCTGTACCTGAGGGTTTGTCAATTAGCCTAAGAGGTGTTAAAAATAACTTTTCACTACTGAAAAGAGAGATATTCAACATATGTGTTGACTCTTAACTCCCATCACCCTTACATAAAACCTCATGAGGATCTGGCAAGGCCAGCCACCCACTGTTTTCAGAGCAGCCCTCAGGTATAGTCCTGAGGCTCCACCATTGCCTGATGAGAAAGTTGCCTTTTCCCATAGCATAGACACCATAGCATCTACCTTGGAGGGTGTCTTTTATGTGCATGCCCCACCCCTAGGTAAGGGGAGGTAGATGTTTTGGTGCTTTATTATCAATACTAACTAATATGACACTAATATGAATATGATTCTCATGAATCTAAACACTGTCTCCCTGCTTAGACTAAAGAAAATTGGACTTCAAAGGCATAATTGTGGGCGATGCCTGTGGCTCAAAGGAATAGGGCACCGGCCCCATATGCCAGAGGTGGTGGGTTCAAACCCAACCCTGGCCAAAAACTGCCAAAAAAAAATAAAATCTAATTCAAAGGCATAATTGTTATTTGCTATTTGCTTCGATACATGAATAGTATTTTTGATTATTCAAGTAATAGTTATTACTGGAAGAATAATAACTTCAAAAATTTTGTTTATTAAACCTGTGTGATTTGAGTGGGTTACAACAATATTTCATGGGTTTAGAAACTACAAAAGGGATTAGCTGTAGCATATAATTTAGCAGTGCTGTTCCTTCTGTATATCATTAAATCGCCACTGGGGTTTTACTTCTGAAGGTGTCCATATTTTATTACAAAAAATGAAAGGGATTTATTGTAGAGAGATCATGGAAATATTCAGACCTAGCTTAGACTTGGGTAGCTAAGTAATACTTTTAACAAAAACATTTTATGTTTCCAAGATTAAAATTTGAATAGGGAAGAGAAAATGGCTTTCAAAAATGAGGGAAATGTGTCAGTTATAGAGAAGACTGCAAGCAAAGACTGTGGAATCCTAGCTACCTGCTTATTATGGCTTTTTGCTAAATCTTATTTTCTCTCTATTTTTTGGTGAAGGAATTCAAGACTAGGCTGAAATAGGAAACATGCTAAAACTTTTATTGCAACCATCCTTCTGAAGAAATTTTTGTAACAATGGAAAGGCAATCATTTAGAATTGAGATTTCTGTTGAAATAGAATCAGTAAATATTATTTAGCTACCCAAGTCTGAGTTAGGTTTGAAAGCGAACAATGGAAGTGGCTCTTGGACAGAAAGTTTTACTTAGATGGGAAGAAAAGGAGGAGGAAAATAAGGAAATGGAAACAGAGCAAACCCAGTGAGAAGGTTTGATTTTTGTAATCACGGATGGGCTCGTGGGTTCTTTGCAGCAGGGGTTCTGTTTTCTGTCCCCTGAACCATATTGTAGACCTGGCCTACCTCCACTTAAGGCATAGATATGATTCACACTGCTCTAGCTGTTAGGATGCTTTATCTCACACTAAGCAGAGCTGCCTGCCTTTCAGATTTGATGGGTCCTAGTTCTGTCCTCTGAAATACATAGACCAATTCTTTTCCCTCTTTGGCCTGACAGCCTTTCAAATGTTTAAAGACAGCTGCCATCTCCCTTCTCTGTTTTAAAGTAATGGACAATCAGGGAAAAGTTACAAGCCTCTGAGGTTTTGGATGTCAGGGTCATTCTGGGGAATTTCACACCAGCTCTATCCGGACAATCCAGGCAGAGCCACCTGACAGCCTACAGGAGAGCCCTAAGACAGATTTACTTGGCATCATCTATGCTCCTCTCAGTTGGTTTGGTCAAAAGACTTAGGAATAAGAAATTCTAATGCAATTTTAAGTGCTTTGTTCTCAAGCAAGAGGTAAATAAAGTCTGATGATCATGAATTGTGATAAGATTTTTCAATTGCTATTTTCATTTTTTATCAGCTCAATTTTACATTCTTAATCTTATGATGCAAAAGAATGAATTCAGTGGAAATAAAAAAATCAACAATGGGCGGCGCCCAGAGCTCAGTGGGTAGGGTGCCGGCCACATACCCAGGCTGGTGGGTTGGAACCCGGCCGGGGCCAGCTAAACAACAATGACAACTGCAACAACAAAAAAATAGCCAGACATTGTGGCGAGTGCCTGTAGTCCCAACTACTTGGGAGGCGGAGGCAAGAGAATCATTTAAGCTCAAGAGTTTGAGATGGTTGTGAGCAGTGACACCAGGGCCCTTTACTGAGGGCAACACAGTGAGACTCTGTCTCAAATAAATAAATAAATAAATAAATAAATAAATAAATAAATAAAAAGCAAAAGGCTGGGTGCAGTGGCTCACGCCTGTAATCCTAGCACTCTGGGAGGCCAAGGCAGGTGGATTACCTGAGCTCACAGGTTTAAGACAAGCCTGAGCCAGAGCAAGACCTTGTCTCTAAAAAGACCCCTGTCCTCTGAAATACACAGACAAACTCTTCTCCCTCTTTGGCCTGACAGCCTTTCAAATGTTTAAAGTTGTGACGGGCGCCTGTAGTCCCAGCTTCTTGTGAAGCTGAGGCAAGAGAATCACTTGAGCCCAAGAGTTGAGGTTGCTATGAGCTATGATGCAATGGCACTCTACCGAGGGCAGCAAAATGAGACTCTATCTCAAAAAAAAAAAAAAAAAAGAAAAAAGAAAAGCGAATATTCAATGTATTCAATACTAATATGAAGTAGATGATATAATTCATGCCCACATAGGAGAAAAACTCATTTCAATTCAAGTTGGAGGGAGGGGGAAGGAGGAAAGAGAAAAGGGGGGTTTGGGGTGCTCCTACTTAATGAGCACAATGTAGGGGTATATGGCTCACCTTTTGGGTGCAAGATATAACTACAAGAGGGATTCTACCTAACAAATTCAAATATTGTGACCTGGTTGTTGGTGCCTTCACATTAACCTGAAATTAAAAAGAAAAAGAAAAAAAACCATTGTTTTGAGCATCCATGGTCATCTGTAATTTGCTCTAAAATACTTTAATGTAGACAATGATTTAATTTTAGTGTAGAGTTTTAGCTTTGGAGTCCGTCCAGTTGGTGATTATTTACCATTTGAAGTGCCCTGATTGAAAATGGGTGTGGGAATTGTGGCCCCCCATGGGAGAGACGTGAGGGAGAAGTCTGTACTTCCACAGAAGCTGCTCTAATCCTCCAGCAAGTTTTCTTCTTAAGTTTTGATCAATACCAGACATAGTATTAGAAATAGGTTTATGTTTATTAGAAACTGTTTCTTCTTTATTATTTTCTTTCTTTCTTTATTTATTCGAGACAGAGTCTCACTCTGTCGCCCTGAGTAGAGTGCCATGGTATCATTATAGCTCACAGCAACCTCGCACTCTTGGCCTCAAGTGATCCTCTTGCCTCAGCCCCCAAGTAGTGGGACTACAGGCATCTGCCACAATGCCAGGCTCCTTTTAGAGATAGGGTCTTGGTCTGACTCAGGCTGGTCTCAGACCTGTGAGCTCAGGCAATCCACCCAACTCAGCACCTCCCAGAGTGTAAAGAACTTTTTATTATTATGGGTACATAATAGTGGTGCATATTTATGGGGTACATTTGATGTTTTGATATTGATGATGCCGGAGTTTAAGGTTCTTGGTCTCTGTGATTCGAAGAAGGAATTGACGGACCACAGGAGTAGTGGTGAGTCAGGATTTATTTACAGGAAACAAGAATTACAACTATAAGAAAAACCAAACCTGGCAGAGAGGACCCAGGAGGGGAAGAAGCTCTCCTGCTCCCTCTCTGAGGTCCAGCTGAGCTCTGTGTTGGAGGGGACCAAGCTCTCCTGTTCCCTCTCCGAGGTCCAGCAGAGGTCTGTGTCTGAGCTCTCTGCTCAGGGGTTTATATAGTCCCAGGGGGTTGTTTTGCCAGAACTTCGGAACTTCTTAGGGTGTGGGTCTTCATCAGTTACAGCCAGCTGTCCAATGAAGACTCAGGCCCTGGAAACTGACATGACATTGGCCAGTCAGAGGTGCACGAGAAGACAGCAAGGTGCCATGCATGAAATGGACTAGCCAGAAGAGCAGGAGGAGGAGACAGCAAGGAGCCAGTGTCTCCCCTGCAGGTGTCTGACCCTTCCAGCAAGCTGGTTCCTCCATCCACCACAGCATCAACACCGCCAGGACCAAGGCAGCAGGCCATAGGGCCACCTTGTCCTGCATCATTGGTATAGAATGTGTAATGATCAAATGAAGGTAATTGGATTTTTTCTTTGTGTTAGGAATATTTCAATTTCATTCTCTTAGTTATTTTATTTTATTTTATTTGCAGTTTTTGCAGTTTTGGGCAAGGGCTGGGTTTGAACTCACCACCTCTGGCATATGGGGCCGGTGCCCTACTCCTTTGAGCCATAGAGGCCGTCCTCTTTTAGTTATTTTAAAATATGCAATAGATTGTAGTTAACTATAGACACCCTGAGACCATTAGTAATAATAAAGAGTTGCAGATTTGCTGAAAATATTGTAGAGGCATTCCTGAACTTGCATGCACAGGGCATAAGAATCTCACAATTCCCGATAGCCTTCAGAGTGGCACTCCTGACTTCTGACTCCAAACCAGCAGGTTCAGATTTAAAAAATTTTGGTCATTTCTGTTAAGAATTTAGGTAAATCCTGCCACTATAACAAGCCTTCTATGCAAAGAGCCATCAGAACACCTAAAATTGTGGAGACCTCTTTGTCAAGCTTATAAGACAGTTTATGTCTACTTTTGTGCCTATTTGTGGTCCATGTGGCAGAATTCCACCTGAGACTTACATTGTATCATTCTGCCTGGAAGCCAGGATATGAGAGAAAAGGCTTTGGCTGTCATCTATGCCTAGTGAATGAAGGTGGTAGATGCAATTATTGTTCAGAAATACCACGAGAGTATTCTCATTCTTCTCATCTTTTGGCTTTGGGATGGCCACAGGACATACTTCAGCCCATGTGATGTTGACGTTTGCGACATAGACAGCGGCCTTCCCTCTCAAATCACTGCTGAGACCAAGATAGAAGCATGCTCTAGGGGGCCCTCTGGGCCAAGAAACATGAGCAACACCTGGCACACATCTGGGCCCCACGTGGAGCTCAGAGTCACCCAGTTGAAATCAGCTGGGTGGCTCGGTGCCTGTGGCTCAACAGGCTAAGGTGCCAGCCATGTACACCTGAGCTGGCGGGTTCGAATCCAGCCTGGGCCCGCCAAACAACAATGACGGCTGCAACCAAAAAATGGCCGGGCGTTGTGACAGGTGCCTGTAGTCCCAGCTACTTGGGAGGTGGAGGCAGGAGACTCGCTTGAGCCCAGGAATTGGAGGTTGCTGTGAGCTGTGATGCCACAGCACTCTATCCAGGGTGACAGCTTGAGGCTCTGTCTCAAAAAAAAAAAAGGAAAAGAAATCAGCTGGGGGGTGGTTTATTATGTGGCAATTGCTGACTGGTATACAAGGACACTAATGTTTGCCTCCCCAAACCTATAAATGCCCAAATCAGAACTTTACAAATAATGCTTTGTTTAATTCTCATAACATATCTGGAAGGTAGGCATTATTATAGATAAAGCAGTCAAGAGTAAGGAAGAAAAAAAAAAAAAAACTTGAGCGAATCACATAACTAGAAGGGAGAGAACCAGAGTTAGCTCCAGTCCAGATTGTGCGATTCATCCTTTCATCCTTTCCTACTACCAGCCATTGCTCGCTCTTATTGACTTGCTTAGAATGAATCGGATTTCAGCTAAAGCTGTATGCAGACATAGCAAGGAGGATGAAAACTGAGCCTGTGATGCAGTGAAGGTCGTTCAGGTGCACATTCACTCATTCAGTACTGATAGGCATGATAAACACTGTCCCTGCCCTCACAGGGCTTACACTCTCATTACAGAAATGTTTAATATATTCATGCTTCAAATTTTATTTGTGATGTAAGAATTTGGCCTCTTTTGATGGTGTGTATAAACAACAGCCCTCAGCAAATCAAATTCTCTGTCTTTGCATGACTTTTTTTTTCCAGAATATTTAGGAGGTACAAGTGTTTGGTTACATGAATTGCTCTCTTTCTTTCTTATTTATTTATTTATTTATCTATTTATTTTTAGACAGACTCACTATGTGGCCCTGGGTAGAGTGCCATGGTGTTACAGCTCACAGCAACCTCAAACTCTGGGGCTTACATGCTTCTCTTGCCTCAGCCTCCCAAATAGCTGGGACTACAGATGCCCGCCACAACGCCTGTCTATTTTTTGGTTGCAGTTGTCATTGTTGTTGTAGCTGGGCTGGGCCAGGTTCGAACGCCCTTCTGTGTGTGCGGCTGGTGCCCTACTCATGGAGCTATGGATGCTGAGTCATCACTTTTTTACAGTTTGAGTCAAACTTATAAGTGTACCCATCCCCCAGATAGTGTGTATTATACCAATTAAGTGTGAATTTACCTGTCCCCTCTCCCATCTGCTTCATTTCCATTGAGTTTCACTTTCACCTGTGCCCATGAATGTTGATCAATTAGTTCCAGTTTAGTAGTGGGTGGATGGGTGTTTGTTTTTCTATTCTTGTGATACTTCACTTAGGAGAATGGTCTCCAATTTCATCCAGTTGTTACAAAAGGTATCAGTTCACCATTTTCTTTTTATGGCTGAGTAGTAGTATTCCATGGTGTACAGATACATTTTACTAATCCACTTGTGTACTGATGGGCACATGGGCTGATTCCACATCTTTGCAATTATGAATGTGCTGCAATAAATATTCTAGTGCACGTGTCATTTTTATAAAATGACTTTTATACCCTTTGGGTAAATCCCTAGTAGTGCGTTTCCTGGAAAATAGTACTTTTAGCTCTTTTAGCTCCCTACTACTTTCCAAAGAGGTTGTGCTAGTTTGCAGTCCCATCAGCAGTGTACAAGTGTCCTTTCTCTCTGCATTACAGCTGCATCTGTTATTCTGGGGCTTTTAAATAAATGACTGAGTGACTTTTAATGTGATAACTACTGACTAGTTGGAATGCTAGTTACAACTGCTCTCAGAAATGCATTCAACTGCTGAATAAATTTGAGATGTTCTTCTGCAGAGTGTTCCAGTATATTATAGGTGAAAGAGTTGGCAAAGAACAAAATTACTGCTACTGTTTTATAGGGGAGAAGAAAAGCAATGGGATATTATACTTCTTGTTAATAATCATTATTAAACCCAAATGATTTCTGAATTTTAGAATAAAATAATTAATCTACTGAAAGGATGGTAAACCAGAAAAGATTAAAAATTATAATTAAAGAATGGAAATGACATTTGGTATCAGAGGCATCTCAGCCGACTATCTGAACAGCACACCAAACAAAGTGAATTATTTCTACCACAATAATGGTATTTATTATAATACAATGGCATACTAGAAATCTAATTGCAACCTGTCAAGGTTAAAAAAAATCACAGTTATAATGTGAAAATACAAGAAGAAGAGATATGATCTGTATTTTTAAAAGAACATGGTAATGCTACTATATGGTTCAATTTTCAGATACCAGGATTTAATATAATAAGAAAAGAGAGAGAAAATGAAAATTGGGTAGACTCGAATAGGTGCTTTAAGAAGGGGATTTGCAACGAAATGGAAACAGGCTGATTTTGATTACATTTTAATGTGAGATAAAGTAAAGATGGGGTAAATCCAAAGAAAAACATAATTATAAGTTTCTGCATAATCCCTGGCAAAATATTAAAGATTAGATTCCAGAACTGTGTTAGTAGCTCCATACAACTTCTGCCATTCATAGTTATCCTCTGTGCTGTAGGCATTGTCAGAAAGAAAAAAAAAATATTCGTGAGTGGAAATAATCATAAAGATATTTAATGAGATATTTGGATTTTAATGTTTTGCTTTCTTTCTGAAATAGAAAAAAATTATAAATAAAACTTGTAATAGAAAACAATCAAATAAATACCAGAGTGGGAGAGAGGAGACAGAATTATATGGATTTGTTTCTAAATAGAAAAAAATTCAGGCCCACAGTACTTTCTCTATTGAGAAAGAATCAACACACCATGCTATATATTTCCCTTGATATCCCATAATTTTTTTTGTATATATCGACTAATTCCCATAGGAGCACATTTGAATAGGAACACAGATAATGAGTCTTTAAGGTTAATTGACAAAAAATTCACAAAAGTGATTCTGTTTCCACAATGGCTCAAAAAAAAATAACCCTCAAATGTGAATGGCAAAGTAAGCTGTTCTTATCTTAAATACTGACATTCAAAGGATTTGCAGCACTAATACACAGGTAAGAGTAATAGCTTTATTTCAGGCAAGTATCTGAGTTTTGGGTGTATCTGATTATGAAGAATCTGTAGTTCACCAAGTGTTGATAGGAACTGTTCATGAAAGGTTGCTGCCATCTAGTCTATATTCTGAGAAACCTACAGTGCCATAATCGATCTAGATATTTTGATGTCTTTTTTGACTATTGGGCATACACAAAATAAACTTATATTAATAGATGATTAATACCATTTGCCAGATTTTAGATGAAATGTGTTTTTATGGTGTATATTTCAGAGAGAGAGAGAAAGAGAGAGAGACCATTCTAGAAGATAGTCTTTTCAGAATAGATCTGGACTTTTTGCAAATGAAATTAAAAAATAGAAAACAGAAAGCATATAAGTAGATGAATACATAGTATATGTAAAAATTGTATCCTAAAGTGCTGTCATCTCTGAAGAAATTGTATTAGTCTTATCCATCGCAAATTATCTTTTTGGAATAAGTAATTAAACAATGATTATATTGGCTTCTATTTAAAGATAATGACTTTATTATTATGTTGCTTTTCTGGCTTCATTAATAGAGATATTAACATTGGAAATGGTTAGAATGCTAGGAAACATAGATATGGCTATGAATTTATTACGGTTTAGAAGAATGTTTATTTTATTTCTGATTATAATAGCATTGCATGGTAAAAAATTTCTGTAAGAATCATAAAAATAAAAAATGGGGGCGGCACCTGTGGCTCAATGAGTAGGGCGCTGGCCCCATATACCAAGGGTGGTGGATTCAAACCCGGCCCTGGCCAAACTGCAACAACAACAACAACAACAACAAAAAATTGACATATCTATAATCCAACCACACAGATCATAGGTTTAATCATTTTGGCATATTTCCTTCCAATAATTTTACTGCTCTTATAAAAATATATATAATGTATACAAATTTGTGTCCTTTTTTCTTAATATTACATCAGCAACATTTTGTAATGTGATTAAAGCTCAGTAAACATCATTTTTAGTGCAGCGTCTGTGGCTCAGTGGGTAGGGCACCAGCCCCATATACCGAGGGTGGCAGGTTTGAACCTGGCCCAGCCAAACTGCAACAACAACAAAAAATAGCTAGGTGTTGTGGAGGGCTCCGGTAGTCCCAGCTGCTTGGGAGGCTGAGACAAGAGACTCGCCTAAGCCCAGGAGTTGGAGGTTGCTGTGAACTGTGATGCCATGGCACTCTACTGAGGGCAATAAAGTGAGGCTCTGTCTCTGATAAAAAAAATCATTTTTAATTGCTGTGTAATATCCCTTTACATTAACTGAGTTCTGTCGTTAGTGTTCTATTTATTTATATTGCATAAATTTATTTTTGTGACTTTAAATGACCTCAGAATTAGCATCTTTGCAGTTCAGAATATTTTCTTAGCATAAATCTTTAGAACTGGAATTTTTGAGTGAAAGGCTAAATCTTATGCTATATAGACACTGGCTAGCTATTTGTGAAACTCTTTTGGTTTTCCTTTTGGGCACAGAGATAGATTACCTTGCTTGGCCTTTCTAATAAAACAGTTAGGTATGGACAGGGGAATGGATTCTTTCCAAAGGAATGTGGGAGAGTAATGAGAGAATGTATAGCGCTTCCAGGTCTGACCCCCAATCAGTCACCTCTTGCACAAAACCAAAGTTTCTTCCCTTATTTGCTTGCCAGGAACCAATGCTGGGTGTGGTTGGAAGACATTTGTGGAAGACAGTAGAATATCCGTCAGCCGATTTTTGAAGGACTGTGAAACAAAATACTCCTAAATTCCACTACCTTTAAGGATATGAAAGTGAGAAACAAAATTCTACTGTGTTAAGCAACTGAGACTTGGGAGTTATTCATTTTAGTGCTAGCATAGTCTTAAGTAATAGTCATTGACATTCAAAATGAAGTTTTACTCTCTAATAAAAACCTAAAATATGTGAAGTCGGCATTGAATGGTTAGGAAATTAATATCAGAGGATGGGAAGATGGATACCTGTGTGATGAGAGCGGTAAAGTATGTGTTTAAATTGCGCCTGGGGGTAGCCAAAGGCGTCCAAGGACTTACCGAGCCTGGAGCTCTAGGGGAAGGGATTGGAAAATGGAATTTTGTTTTATGTGTTGGTTGTTAGTGGCTTCTATTACAAAAGTATCAGAAGAAAAAAAATGAATAAGTAAATATCTGGATGACTTTCAAGCAGAAATAAAAACAAATGCAGAGAGAGAAGAAATTTGGGGCATCAAAGAGTCGGAAACACTCTTTCTAGACCCCACACAGTAGGAAATCAGATTGAAAATGCCTTTTTGTGAAGACCCCATGGGAGTCTTCTCTCTCAACAGTGTGACCTCAAGGATACTGGCATTAAATGGTGCTTGGAGATGAGCAAGTAAGGGAAGAAATCAGAGTTGATAATTATGTTTATGAAAGAACTTTGGGTATAGTTCCTGGCAGGTGGAACTGAATGCAAACAAATGGATTAGAAGCCTACTAAGAACCATGAAGGCAAAGATTTCATAAACAAGCCTGGATTAAAAAGCCTTGACTGCTTTAGCTTCCAAACCTGCCCCCAAATGGACAGGGAGGCTTCATATGAAAAGCAGAGTCAGGGCCAAGGAAAGCCACTCACTCCCTAAGTAGGGCCTTCAGCATTCTGGCCTAGTACAAACGCTATAGAACAGTGTCCAAAAATCTTCCTTGTTGTAAGCAGAGCATTTTTTTATTTTGGTAGTTTCAAAAATACTGTTTGGCAATGAAAAGGAAAGAAGTACTGGTACATGCTGCAACATGGATGGCTTTCAAACGTGCAAGGGGAAGAGGCCAGACACAAAAGACGCATATTGAATGATTCCATTTATATAAAATATTCCAAAAAGGCACATCTAAGGAGGTATTAGGTAGATTGGTAGCTGCTTTGCATGAAGCTGGGAGTGAGGAATGACTACATATGAGCAGGATGGGCCTTTGCAGGGGGTGAGGAGATGCTGGAAATATTCCCAAACTGGACTGTGGTGACAGTTGCACAACTCTGTAAATTTACTAGAAATCATTGAGTTGTATAAGTAAAACAAGTAGATTTTGCTGAGTGAAGGGGCATGAACCTGTGGTCCTGGCTTTTTGGAAGGCTGAGGTGGGAGGATCACTTGAGGCCAGAGTTCCAGCCCACGGTGCACTATCATCATACCTGTGAATGGCCGGGGCACCCAGCTCAGGCACCCTGGTGAGGCTTTGTCTCTCTAAAAAAATTTTTTTAAAGTAAATATTATGATGCCTATATAACATCTCAATAAAACCTTTAAAACAAAAACCATGTCAGTGATCATGGAGAAAAGCAAGCACTATAATACATGGTAAGAGTGAAGTTTGGCCCAACCTTTTGGAGGACATCTAGTAGTATGTATCCAAATCCCAAATGTTCATATTCTCTTACGGAGCAATGTCACTTGTAGGAATTCAGTCTGTGGATATACCTGGGTACATGCTACAAGGTTGTTTCTTGCAAAGTTGTTTGCAGTATTGAATAATTGAAGTAACTTAAATGTCTATCAACAGGGGATTAGTGAAATACATTAGGGTATATTCAAACATTGACATGGCCTACAAGTTTGATCTTTCTGTAAAAATCTTAATGTATTTACATGGAAAACTAACAACAATGCCAAAAATGCAGTTGAAGTGTTTATAGTATTAACCCTTGTATATTTACCAAAATGTGGGCATATGCTATGATCGGAATATTTTCATCCCCCTGAAATTCGTATGTTGAAACCTGGTCACCAATGTTAAGATGTTCTCAGGTGGGGTAGGACCTTGGGCAGGTGATTAGGTCACAAGAGAAGGTGGAGCCATCATGAGTGGGATCGGTGCCTTCATAAAAGACCTCAGAAAGCTGCCTTGCCCTTTTCTTCATGTGAGGACATCGTGAGAAGAAGGTGCTGTTTTCACAAAGCAGGAAGTAGGCCCCACTAGACGCTGACTCTCCCAGACCTTGACTGTGGACTTCCCAGCCTCAAGAACTGAAAAATAGATGTTTATGAGCCACCCATTTATGGTATTCTGGTATAGCAGCCCCAATCGACTAAGACAGGATATAAAGGTGGAGTTACTAATTTTTACTTTTCTGAAATAAGTGAATTCTTTTCAGCCATTGCTTACTACCAAGGAAACAACAACAAGGACTTACACTTGGAAGATAAGCTTCTGTTAAAGAAAAGTAATCAGAATAAAAATTCCATGGCATATTTATATGGATACATTAGTTTGACCAAATTCACATTTTCCCCCTCCAGTTTAAAAAGAGTTAAATGTATATGTGTTTGTGTGATTCATTTGATGTTAAATAACCCATTTGACATACATTTTCATATTTTAATTTGTTCGACACTGATGAAGTGAATCTCATAATTCACCTTCATTTAATTTGTTCTATGAGCTGATTTATATTAACAAGTAGTACTATAAATAAAATCTGGTTTGTGTTCTAGAGAAGATTCAACTCTTGTGATATAAGACATAGGAGCATAGGATCTTTTAACAAATGGGCTAAAATAGTTGGATGTGGTTTGAAGTAATGTTCACTCCGTCAGCTCTTAGTTTTCACAATCACCTAAAAAACAAACAAGCAAACAAAAAAAAAAACAAAACACCAAAGAGGGTGGTTGTTGTTGACCATGAAGACAAGGCAAGAAGAATTTGTAAATTACTTTATATAAGAAAGTAAATCACAGCTTCTATGGCTGTCTTTAAAAAAAGAAAGCAAATATTTAAGGAATTTGTGTATCAAATAGCTTGGGAGAAATAAATGTGATTTCTTAAGGGATTTACGATATTTGTTGATAGGTGCAAAAACCCAAGTATCTTTCTTTTCTTTTCTTTTTTTTTTTTTTGAGACAGAGTCTCAAACTGTCGCCCTTAGTAGAGTGCTGTGGCATCACAGTAGACAGCAACCTCAAACTCTTGGGCTTCCTTGCCTCAGCCTCCCAGGTAGCTGAGACTACAGGAGCCCGCTGCAATGCCTGGTTATTTTTTGTTGCAGTTGTCATTGTTGTTTAGCTGGTCCAGGCTGGGTTTGAACCTTCCAGCTTCGGTGTATGTGACTGGCACTGCAACCAATGTGCTACGGGTGCCAAGTCAAACCCAAGTATCTTTCTGTACATAGATTAATCAAATCTAGTATAAAAATAAGTAAATATATCAGATCATGTATCTGAACTTTCTGAATGAATTAGAGCCACTATTTGGGGGCATATAACAGAAAAGAAAGTCAGTCTCTTAAAAGGCAATTATTTTCGGAGCTTCTCTGGTATTAGGTAAGCTGGGTTAGAAAATAGTACTGCCTTGTAGTTAATTTCAAAAATGGAGCAAAAGTAGCTTATCAGTAGAGGTTCTAAATTTCAGGTCACGTATACACCTGTGGAAAACTTTGAACTCAAAACAGCAAAACTTGAATTGAGAAGTTACTGACAAAAGGATAATTAGGCATTGTTGGGAACCAATGAATATTCATGACAATAAAAATAGGGCGTGTGTTTCTGAGGAAGAGAGAGACATTGGTTGCACAGCCCAGGACATTATCTGCCTAAAACACAGAAAATACTGGGCTGTTTGGGAGATACAAAAACCTGGACTTTCATTTAATTTAAGAAACTATGGTTCTTTTGAATCTAAAAAGAAAGATTAAGGGCTTGCCTTACAATTTAATACAAAACCATTCTAAAATTTTATATAGGCAATATTTACAATTACATTAACGTTTTTAACGGGTTACCATTTCCCCTGCTGAAACAGCTAATAGTGATCTTGTGTCTGTTGACCAGGTGGCATGTTGTGGCATCCTATTCTTCTTCCTTGAGATTAAATGCTGTTTTGAACTTAGAGTCTCAGGCAGGAGAAGCACTCACATGGGCGGGATCTCAGGGCCCGGGGTTGGGGGGTCGGTAACAAAGGGCTGGGCACCTTATGGGCAGTGTTTCTGCTCCTTTTCATGACATTTACTTACTCTCCTCTTCGCTGTTATTGTGGCCTCTAGAACAGTGGTTTGCAACTCTGGCTGCACACTGGGATCACCAGGGAAGTCTGAGCATAGCGATGCCTGGGTCTCAGTGCCAGGAGGTCCGACTTAGTAGGTCTATGTGTGGGTCGGGCAATGGGGTCTAGGGGAGTGCTCAGGTTGTGCTGTGTACAGCCAGTGTCGCTGCGTCACTGCTCAAGTCAGCAACTTTCAGAGCATGAGCTCTAGGCAGGCAGCAGAGCAGCACCACGGAACGTGTTAGAACACCAACTTCTTGGGCTCTACCCCAGACCTACTGAGTCAGAAACCCTGGAGGTGGGCCCAGCCACCTGCGTTAACTGCCCTGCAGGCAAGTCTCATGCACACTGAAGCTGAGAACCGCTGCTTACAGAAACAGCCTTCCATTTATAAGGGTGAAGAAAGCGGGAACACACCACCGGTGTTCACATGTTTTTTTAATCTCTCAAACTAGGCTGATAATTTAGTGTGATTTTGAAGGCCCCCCCTCCCCAGTGTTGTGTTCCTTCATAGGTTTTCCTGTATAGCTGATGACATCACATAAAACATGTCTATTATTTTCATGATCCTCCTTCTGCATTGAGTATTTCCAGGCATGTTAACTGTCTGGGAGTAGATGTTAATGAAAATGTCATTAGTTGTACACGGTGGATTGCCTTCCACATCTTCTGACACTGTTGTGAGGGTGAATCTGAAAAGAAAAATCTTACTACCGTTGTCAAACAACTAAAGTTTTCTTGAAGGTTTTATAATTTTTTAACTGTGATCACTGTACCTACAGGTCTAAATAAGACTTCTAGTCAAATTGCTTAATAAGTCCCAAGAGAACACTGAAGATACCATCTCTGATGTGTTAGAATCTTCAAGTGAGTTAAGCTTCTTCAGCAAGGGAACCATTTTTCCTAAATTATTTTCCTTTCTATATCTTTGCATATTGCATTATTTCCTTATTGCTATTAGAAACAAATCTGGGTCAGAAGCTCAAGAGAGGTTTATGCTGGGCTGAAATCAAGGTGTCAGTAAGGCCTCATTTTTTGGAGGCTCCAGGGGAGAATCTGTGTCCTTGCCTTTCAGCTTCTAGAAGCCACCTGTATTCCTTGGCTCGCGACCCATTCCTCTGTCTTCAAAGCCAGCACCATAGCAGCTTCACAGCTCCTTGGCCTTCTCTGTTACCACATCTCCTTTTCTCTGACCCTTAAGCCTCCCTTGTTACAAGGTCTTGGTGATTACATCAACCCCACCCGGATAGTGCAGGATAGTCACCCACCTCAAGTTCATAACTGTAATTTTATCTGCCATGTAAGGTAACATGTTTACAGATTCTGGGGATCAGGATATGGACTTTGAGGGGGAGGCAATTATTCTATCCTATTTGTCAGGAGACAAAAGAAGGGAGGGCACATTCTCTGAGAGACCCCTGGGCAGTAGACTGTAGTGGACAGTGGAAAAGCAGCTCATTAAGGAGACCCACAAGGCGGTACAGTTTAAGTTGCATTGTGTTTAAAAATTACTGAGGCATTTGTAAAAGATCCGTGCTCCTGAGCCCTGTCTCCACGGACTCTGATTCAACAGGTCCGTGGTGTGGCTCTGCCTGGGATCGGGGCGCCCCCGGTGCCTCCTCCGTGTTAGTGCTTTTGTAGAGCTCATTTTGGGTTGTCCACAAACCATACTTGCAGAAGCTGATGTGTGGGAGGTGGTGAAATACACAGAACCCCAAGGCAACGTTATAGCGGCATCATTTTTTTAATTTCGAAATATTAAGGGGGTACATATGTTTTTGTTACACGGATAGCTTTTACGTAGTGCTTGAGTCAGGGCTGTTAGTGCGCCCGTCACCCGAATAGAGTCCCTTGCAGCTGATAGGTAGGTTTTTGCCCCTCCCTACCCCAGCAGCATCATTATTAGCATGGGGCAAATATCCAAATCATTGGGGGAATTCTCTAAAGTACAGTTTTCCTTAGCCTGGCTCCAGGAGATTGTGAGTTCAGAGGCCTGGGAGGGTCAAATCCCGTTTGTGAAAAATCCTCCCGGGGGATTCTAACTGAGCACTGTTGCCCCAACCTCCACAGCATCCTCAATATCCTTGGCAGGCCTACCTGGTCTAGGTGTAGCCAGAGGAATCTGTTTTCCTTTATTCAAAAGACAGTTCTGGCTAATATTCTTTTTGTGTGTGTGACTGAATAAACCATGGATCATGTTAATTCTTTGCTTTTGTATCTATCTCTAATGCCTTTTTCAGAGCCTGGCACATGATTGAGTACCCAGTAAATGTTTTTGGAATAAATCAGCCGTTCTCACATCAGAATCCCCTGGAAGGACTGTTAAACCATGGAAGCTGGGTCCCACCCTCAGAATTTCTGAAGCAGGCTGCAGGGACCCAAGAATGAGCATTTTAAATGAGTTCCCGGGTGAGACTGATGTTGCTAGTACAGGGACTGTAACATGTGATCACTGGACTTAAGTCTGAGTTGTTAAAGTGCTAATTCTTTTATTAGTAAATGAAAATTTTTATATATGGTTGAGGAATAGAAAACTTTTTTTAGTTTTTAAACTGCCCTTACTTTTTCATTATTTCTAGTTTTTAAAAACCTTCATCTAGAAACTGACAAAGAAAATCATATTTTTCTTGTAAGAACTGCCCTACGCTTTATTGTTTATCTCTTCTTGGTGTGTGAGTTCTCTAGACCGAAAACAATTGAATGTATTTTGGAGTTTCTGCTGATAAGGAATGTTTTCACACTGCTGCCTATAGTATGGTGGGTTCATAATTTAACAGTAAATGATTTTCTTTTTTTTGCTGTTTTTGGCAGGGGCTAGGTTTGAACGCACCACCTCTGATATATGGGGCTAGCTCCCTATTCCTTTGAGCCACAGGTCCCGCCCAGTAAATAATTTTCTTTTAACCTGAAGCTTACAGTTTCATTTGCATTTTTGCTTGTTTGGTTAGTTGATATTTTTTCCATGTTCCTTAAAGTGAGTAATAATATTAAAAACAAGATAGTCACATATATATTATGACCTCTGTCACTGCTAGAAACATACCCCAATTAAGAAAGGGAAGTACTACTGAGTGATTTGTCCAGTTTGCCGAGACTTGGCAGTGAATACCATTTATTATAGGAATAAATATAGAATTCACTTGGTATATATATTTTCAGAAAAATTAATTTTTTTGAAAAATATCTGAAATTCCGCCCCCTACACTGTCTCATGTTTGTCTAGCTAGAGATTATATATAGGAATTTATAGCCCTTCTATGCATTTTTTTCAACCTAAGAAATCCTTCTTAAGATTTAAAGATAGCTTTCCTTATTCATACAAAATTATAGCAGTGCACTTACTTCATAAAACACTCCGTAAGGTTTGGATCAGCATTGCAGACAGCCAGCCTTATGCCTTTGAATCTGGGTGGAGTAACAGGTTCTGGTGGTGAAGTAATAAAATGTATTGATTTTATTTATTGTACTCCCATGAAAAGGCTGTATAACTGGATTGATGGGTTGGAGGATTACTAAAAATATTTATATAGGGCTGGGAAATTTTAATCTTGTATGCAGTGCTGAGTCTGACTATGTTGCTGGACTGAAAGGAAGCACAGTGTAAGCAAAGTCCTTTTGGCAGTGAGCTCCTTTTGCATGCCTGTTTTTATAAATAACACTTTTATCTAGAGCAGTGGTTCTCAACCTTCCTAATGCCGAGACCCTTTAATGTAGTTCCTCATGTTGTGGTGCGTCCCAACCATAAAATTATTTTCTTTGCTACTTCGTAACTGTAATTTGTGTACTGCTATGAATTGTAATGTAAATATCTGATATGCAGAATGGTCTCAGGCGACCCCTGTGAAAGGGTCTTCCGATCCCCAAAGGGGTCGCGCCCTGCTGATCTAGTGCTTATTGTGTGCAGCACTGTATTAGATCGTTTTCCATCTTCCAAGCTTTTTTTTTTCCTTTTCATACTATTAAAAGATATAAATTGGTAAAAAAAAATTATTGCCCAAAATAGGTATATTCAAGATATAAAAATGTATTAAGGTATAATTTGTGTATGGTGAAATGCATAGGTCACAAATGTGCATGCCCTCCTATAATTAATGCATGACCTCGTCATCAAGACACAAACCTTTTCTTTTCTTTTTTTTTTTTTGAGACAGAGTCTCACTATGTCGCACTTGGTAGAGTGCTATGGCATCACTGCTCACAGCAACCTCAAACTCTTGGGCTTAGGCGATTCTCTTGCCTCAGGCTCCCGAGTAGCTGGGACCACAGGTGCCGGCCACAATGCCTGGCTATTTTTTGGTTGCAGTTGTCATTGTTGTTTAGCAGGCCGGGGCTGAGCTCAAACTGGCCAGGCTTGGTGTAAGTGGCTTTTGCCCTACTCACTGAGCTACTGGCATTGAGCCAACGTAGACATTTTCATCATCCAGAAAGTTCCCCCAAGTCCTTTCCTATAGATACCTCTCCCTTCCTCAAGTAAGGACTGATGGGATCTCTGTCTTTTTGCACTCATTTGCGTCTGGCTTCTTTGGACAACATAACACTTTTGAGAGTCACCCCTGTTTTGCATGTATCAGTTAGTTTACCCAGCTATTTTTTATGTTTTTATTGCTGGGTATTATGACCAGCTAAAAGGCATGTGCAAATTGGCTATGTCCCACTGAGATTTCCTCCACAGAGTGAGAGGATAGACAGGAGCTAAGAGCCATGCTTTAGCTATTTTCTCTCCTCATCCTACTTTAAGCCTGGATGATCAAGCTGGGCATGGTGGCTCATGCCTGTAATTCTAGCACTCTGGGAGGCTGAGGAGGGTGGATTGCTTGAGCTTAGGAGTTTGAGAACTGCCTGAACAAGAGCAGAGGCCCTCTTTAAAAATACCTGGGCATTGCGGTGGGTGCCTGTAGTCCCAGATGCTTGGGAGGCTGAGGCAAGAGGATTACTTGAGCCCAAGAGTTTGAGGTTGCTGTGAGCTATGATACTATGGCACTCTACTGAGGCTGACAAAGTGAGACTTTGTCTCAAAAACAAACAAACAAACAAACAAACAAACCAGTCTGGATGATGCACTTTTTTCTTAAAGTGCAAACCTGGGACTTCTTTCATCAGTACCACTACAGCTCCACCATTAGGTCTGAATTTTTTCAATTTAAGAATATTAAGGGGATACAGATGTTTTTGATACCTGGCTTGAATCAGAGCCATAAATGTACCCATCACTCAAATAGTATTCATTGTACCTGATAGGTGGGTTTTTGCCCTTCCCCTCCTTCCCTTCCTCCTGGCTTAATTTGCCATGACCTCTACTTTCCTCTGTATTTGAGTGCCCATTGGTTAGTTCCAATTTATTACAGAGTACATAAGGTGTTTGTTTTTCCATTCTTGAGATACTTCACTTGTCATGGTCTCCACTTCCTTCCAAATTGCTTCAAAAGGCATTAATTCATCCTTTTTATGGCCTAATAGTATTCCACAGCATACATATACTATATTTTGTTAATCCATTGATGAATTAATGGGCACTTGGGTTGATTCTACATCTTTACCATTGTGAATTGTTCTGCAACAAACATTTGAGTGCAGGCATCTTTTTGATAACATAACTTCTTTTCCTTTGGGTAAATTTCCAGTAGTGGGATTGCTTGACTGAATGTGAGGTTTACTTTTAGTTCCATGAGAAATCTTCATATTGTTTTCCATAAGGGTTGTACTCATTTTTAGTCCCACCAACAGTATATAAGTGTTCTTTTCTTTCTGTGTGTATGTCAGCACCAATTGTTTTTGGACTTTTTAATAAAAGCCATTCTGATAGGATAAGACAACATCATGTCATGGTGGTTTTAATTTGCATTTCTCTGATGACTAGTGATATTGAGCAATTCTCTTTATTTTTTTTTTTTTGGTACTAAAATTGTGATTCTTTTTTCCTTTTTTTGTTGTTTGGGGTTCATTGAGGGCACAAAGAATTAGGTTACACTGTTTGCCTTTGTTAGGTAAAGTTCTTCTTATAATTGCATCCTGCCCCCAAGAGGTGTGTCATACACTGTCCCCCATCCCCCTCTCTCTTTCCCTCTCCCTGCTCCCTCGTTCCCCTGCCACCCACCTTGAATTGATTTGAGTTTTTCTCTTATGATGACGTGTATTAGATTGTCTACTGCCTTCATATTAGAACTGAGTACATCGGATTCTTGCTTCTCCATTTTTGTGGTGCTTTACTAAGAATAATGTGTTCCACCTCCATCCAGGTTAATAGAAAGGATGTAAAGTCTCCATCCTTTTTAATGGCTGAATAGTATTCCATGGCGTACATATACCACAGCTTGTTAATCCATTCCTGGGTTGGTGGGTATTTAGGCTGTTTCCACATTTTGGAGACTGTTAATTGTTTTTGTTTGTTTGTTTTTCTGAGACACAGTCTTACTACATCATCTTTGGTAGAGTGCCGTGGCACCACGGCTTACAGCACTATCCAACTCTTCAGCTTAAGTGATTCTCTTGCCTCAGCCTCCTGAGTAGCTGAAACTACAGGCACCTGCCACAATGCCTGGCTATATTTTGTTGCAGTTGTCATTGTTGTTTAGATGGCCAGGGCCGGGTTCAAACCTGCAAGGCTTATTGTATGTGGCTGGCGCCGTAACCACTGTGCTATGGGCACCGAGCCTGGAGACTATATTGAACTGCAGGAGTTTTTTTGTTTGTTTGTTTTTTTGTAGACCTCAGTAGAGTGCTATGGCATAATAGCTCACAGAAACCACAAACTATTGGGTTCAGCAATCCTTTTGGCTCAACCTCCTAAGTAGCTGGGACTACAGGTACCTGGCTATTTTTTTTTTATTATTATTAAATCATAGCTGTGTACATTAATGAAATCTGCCTGGCTATTTTTAGAGACAGGGTCTCATTTTTGCTCAGCATGGTCTCAAACTCATGAGCTCAAGCAATCCACTGCCTTGGCATCCTAGAGTGCTACGATTACAGGAGCGAACCACCTTGCCCAGCTTTGTTGAGTAATTTTTCATACGTTTGTTGGCCATATGTCTATTTTCTTTTGAAAAACTTTTGTTTATATATTTTTCTCACTTTTTGATTGGGTTGCTAATTTTTTTCCTGCTGATTTATTTGAGTTCTTTATAGATTCTAGTTATTAGAACTTTATCTTATGTGTAGAATGCAAATATTTTTTCCCATCCTGTTGGTTGTCTATTTGCTCTGGTGATTATTTTCTTAGCTCTGCAGAAGCTTTTTAATCAAGTCTAATTTTTGTTGCTTCTGTAATTGCTACCAGGGTCTTAGTCACAAATTCTTTGCCTAGACTAATGTATTGAAGAATTTTTCCTACCTTTTCTTCTAAAATTCTTATGGTTTCATGAATTACATGTAAGTCTTTCATGCATCTTGAGTTAATTTTTGTGAGTGGCGAGAGATAGGCCTCTCATGTTTCATTCTGCATGTTGCTGTCTAATTTCCCCAGAACCATTTATTGAATAGGGCTTCTGTTCCTCAGTATGCATTGTTGTCTGCCTTGTCAAGTATCAGAGCAAGACTCTGCCTCTAAAAATAGCCCAGCATTGTTGCCTGTAGTCCCAGCTACTTGGGAGCCTGAGGCAAGATGATTGCTTGAGCCCAAGAGTTTGAGGCTGCTGTGAACTATGACACCATTGAACACTACTGAGGGCAACAAAGTGAGACTTTGTCTCAGAAAAAAAAAGTCAATTGGCTATGTGTGGATAGTTCTTGAGCTCTTTGTTCTGTTCCATTGGTATTTGTCTCTACTTTTGTGCCAATACTAAGCTGTTTTGATTACTATAGTCTTATAGTATAGTTTGAAGTCTGGTGATGTGATGCCTCCCATTTTGTTCTTTTTGTTAGAGTTGCTTTGGCTATTTGGATTCTTTTATGGTTCCAAGTGAAGACTTGTTATTATTATTTTTTAGATCCATGAAATATGCCATTGGCATTTTGATGGGGATTGCATTTAATCTGTAAATCACTTTGGGTAGTTTGGAAATTTTGACAATGTTATTTCTATCAATCCATGAAGGTGATATATTTTTCCATTTGTTTATATCATCTGCTATAGATCAGAATTTAAAGATATGGTAGAGGACCTGGTATTTCTAGTGAGCTCCTGTTAGGATGCTTAATGAACATTAATAATGGACACTATTAATTTAAGAAAAAATTGCAAATATAAATGGCTAAGGAGAGTGATTGAAGAAAAAATGAGAAACAAAGTGGCCAAATCACTCCCAATAGTTAATGCTGATGGATTAGAACAGGTCATGGGGACCAGGCCTAAGTAGTTAGAGATAGAGAATTGGACCGGACCAAGTTATTTCATCTCTTTGCACCTGAAAAGAAGAGTGTGGGCAAAACAAAGGAGAAAAAGGAAAGGAGGGAAGAAAACAAGCCTTTGTCAAGGTTTGGGTGTCTCAAAGAGGGGAGAAACAGAAGTCAGTTTACCTAAAGAAGAACCAAAGCCCTCTTTGTCTTTCCTGATCACTCTCCTACAACTTTTTGTCCCCTCCATCCCGCAAGGGCTAAAAACCTTACTGGTTTTTCCCTTTCCGTTGCCTCCCAGCAGAAATGGAAGAGCAATTCAAAATTAAAAGTACAGCATATCAGTGCTCCCGAATCATGAAGAAAAGGTATCTTTCCTCTGCTGTATGGCAATACGATGCTTAAACACCAGTTCAGTAAGACGAGGTAAATAACAATGACTAAGTTCTGTGATGCACCCAAAATATCAGGTTGGTGTCAAATCACAGGCTGTCTAGGGAAATGTTTGGGATGATCTGGGGGGAAAAGATAGAGGATACTTTTTATTTGTGAAATGAATTTCTTTTTTAAGCACCAAATTGCAGTAAAACATTTGTATTGCTTTGGCAACATGTTGGGCTATCTCACATTTGCAGTCACTACAGACGCTGCACCGATTAACAACTGCTCCTCTTTCATCTGTCTTTGCTTGACATGTCTTTGGGCTTATATCCTGAGCTGCCACCATCACCCAGTGGTCAAGAGGAGAGAAATCCTTGATTAACTTATAATTAGTCAGGTCCATTGGGTATTTTACAATGTGGAATGTATTATATATCACCGGTGGAATATAGTTGAACAAACACACAAAGAAATATTTGCCTTCATTCGGTGATCCTATTGTTAGTAATAATATTGATATTGATATACTTTAATATATCATATTATATTGATATTATTTTTAAACTATTATGTATAATACTCTCAAATAAGAAATTATGTTGGGCTGGGTATGGTGGCTCACGCCTGTAATCCTAGCACTCTGGTAAGCTGAGGCAGCTGGATTGCTTGAGTTCATGAATTCAAGGCCAGCCTGAGCAAAAGCGAGACCCTGTTTCTACTAAAAATAGAAAAACTAGGCTTGGTGCCCATGGCTCAGTGGTAAGGGCACCGGCCACATGGCACCAGGGCTGGTGATTTCGAACCTGGCGTGGGCCTGCTAAAACGAGAATGACAACTACAACAACAAAAAATAGCTGGCATTGTGGCAGGTACCTGTAGTCCCAGCTGCTTGGGAGGCTGAGGCAAGAGAGTCACTTAAGCCCGAGAGTTTGAGGTTTCTGTGAGCTGTGACACCACGCACTCTACCAAGGGCAACATAATGAGACTTTGTCTCAAAATAAATAAATAAATAAAAATAAAATAAAAAATAGAAAAACTGAGGCAAGAGGATTGCTTGAGCCCAAGAGTTGGAGGGCACTGTGAGCTATGATGCCATGGCACTCTACCCATGGCAATAGCTTGAGACTCTGTCTCAAAAAAAAAAAAAAAAGAAGAAGAAGAAGAAGAAAAGAAAAGAAATTATGTTAATGTTAATAGTTTTGGAAATCATAAGAGTAAGGAAATACAAGTATAAAATTAAAAAATAAAGACATTGGCTCAGTGCCCATAGCTCAGTGTTTAGGGCGCTGGCCACATACACTGGGGATGGTAGGTTCAAACCCGTCCTGGGCCTATTAAACAATAAAGACAACAACAACAAAATAGCCAGTTGTTTTGGCGGGCTCCTGTAGTCCCAGCTACTTGGGAGGCTGAGGCAAGAGAATCACATAAGCCCAAGAGTTTGAGGTTTCTGTGAGTTGTGACACCATGGCACTCTACCAAGGGCGACATAGTGAGACTCTCTCTCAAGAAAAAAAAATAAAGACATTTAGTTACTTTTGATTGAATTTGAACTATTTTAATGTTTGAAATTGAAATTTGAATTTGATACATCATCATCTTTGAATTTGAAATACAACTATGATTTGTAATGCTTTTAAAAATGTTCAAAAAATTCAGAAGCAATGGCAACTCAGTAACAATGAGAATGCTAGCACCTGATTGATAGTCTCTGAATTTGATTCTCTACTATATGGTTCCAGGTGTGAAGTGGGAAATGACAGACTGAGACTGGATCCATATTATTATGCTGGAAAGGGAAGAAACTAACTAACGACCAAAGGTGGACAGTTGACTATCAAAAAAAATAATGGGCTTGGAGTCTGTGGTTCAAGCGGCTAAGGCGCCAGCCACATACACCTGAGCTGGCGGGTTCAAATCCAGCCCAGGTCCGCCAAACAACAATGACAGCTGCAACCAAAAAATAGCCGGACATTGTGGCGGGTGCCTGTAGTCCCAGCTTCTTGGGAGGTGGAGGCAGGAGAACTGCTTGAGCCCAGGAGTTGGAGGTTGCTGTGAGCTGTGATGCCACGGCACTCTACCCAGGGTGACAGCTTGAGGCTCTGTCTCAAAAAAAAAAAAAAAAAGAATAATGATGGCAATTGATGGAAATACACCAGTTACATAATAATCCATGAATTTACAATTATATTCAAAAGAGAAATCCAAAGTAACAAATACAATTCAGTTGTCACTCTTGTAGGTAGACTGTCAAATTTATTCTCTGAATATTAATCATTAAAAGGAAAGAATCATGTCTTGATCGGCATTTGTCTTCTCTATTTGTAATGTACCAAATAGTCCTAGTTGATGAGGTAAAGCTTTTCTTACAGAAAGATTCTAGCTAATAACTGTAAAAAGAATGACAATTAGAAAAATCACATCTTACACAACATGTAATGAAATCATTGATTCAGGAAATAAACACCAATGGATAGAAACCAACAAGTAAAATATTAATGAGGAACTGGACATGCTGAGGTAGCCAAAGGGTCATAAAATAAACTTTACAACCAGGGATCAGGTTGTCACCACCTGAATCCACTGATCAGTCTTAGCATTGTTACAGCAGGGCAAATAAATATGACGTGCTTTCTGACGTGTACACAGCACCACCTGTGAAGTGTCCGTGCCAAAATGTTAGCCCTGAGCTGATTCAGGTCTTTCATGTAACTTACAGGTCATAGGGGATGGGAAACAGGTGGAAAACAATCTTCAGAATCCAGATTTTTACCAGACAATTACCTAGTCTGTTTGAAAAGCCACTGCGTGTAAAAAGGGTGGTAGGAGAGATGACCATGCCCGACAAAAGAGACTTAAGACACATAACAACCTCAACAAGAGCAATCAAATGTTCCTCTTGTGTAGCTATTTCTATATCTTGAATTTGCACATATATTCTAGCAAAAGAATGTGGTTAGCTGGTTGAGTGAGGCAGTGTTGCTCCTGACTTCTTGCTCCCCTCCCTCTTGCTAGACTATACTTACGTTTTTCTTTCCTATTTAATAAATGGTGCTGGGAGAACGGGTTAGCCACATGTAAAAGACTGAAATTGGACTCGTGCATCTCACAGCTAAAAAAAATTGACTCTCATTGGATAAAAGATTTAAATTTAAGACACAAAACAATACAAATGCTAGAAGAAAGTGTGGGAGAAACGCTTGAAAAAATCAGCCTGGAAAAACATTTTATAAAGTGGACTCCCTTTGCAATTACAGCAACACCAAAAATAAATAAATGGGACATGATCAAGCTAAAGAGCTTCTGCATAGCTAAGGGTACCAGGACTAAAGCAAACAAACAGCCTTCAGAATGGGAGAAGATAGGCTATAAATCTGACAAAGGGCTGATAACTAGAAGCTATAGAGAACTCAAACTAATCAACAAAAAAAGAGCAAACAACCCTATTTATAAGGGGGCAAGAGACTTGAATAGAAACTTCTCTGAAGATGACAGATAGATACGTGAAAAAAATGTTCATCATGTCTAATTATCATAGAAATGCAAATCAAAACCAGTCTATCACTGAACTCCAGAACCACTGCTCTTAATGATTTATTAAGAAAATTTAAAAGATAGGGTGGCGCCTGTGGCTCAGTGAGTAGGGCGCTGGCCCCATATGCTGGAGGTGGTAGGTTCAAACCCAACCCCGACCAAAAAAAAAAAAAAGAAAGAAAGAAAATTTAAAAGATAAAGTTAATAAATTTCAGCCAAAATTTTTTTCCAGAGCCAAAATTTAAAGTCCAACAATGCTAGCAATATATTTGTACATCTTACAAAAACTAGTACAAATTTGTATAACATTTAGATAGGTTCTGATTTAAGGAGTTAGTTATTTCATTTACAATTCAATGAATATCACTGCCTATTCAGAAAGGATTTTTGTACTATTACAAGTAATTCTTTTATAACATTTGGGTATTATTCTATATTTGAGTTGGCTGATTCTCACATTAAATATTATAGGATGCAGCAATATATGTCTTTCCCAGTGTTTTTCCCTCTCTTCTTTCTGCTCCCATCTGTTCCCTTCCCACCCTGTTCATCTACATATACGTATATATATCACATAATGTTACTACATTACTTATATTATACGTGGTCAACATCTCAAATCCTCTTATCCCCAATGAACTGCCTAACTTTCATTACTTTGATTTTAATACCAGACAACATTGAAAGGAAAAATCTTTTTATTTTATTATTATTTTTTTAGATAGAGTCGATAGAGTGCCATGGTGTCATATTTCACAGCAACCTCAAACTCTTGGGCTCAAGCAATTCTCTTGTTTCAGCCTCCCAAGTAACTGGGAGTATAGGCACCCACCACAATGCCTGGCTATTTTTAGAGGCAAGGTCTCGTTCTAGCTGAGGTTGGTGTCGAACCTGTGAGCTCAGGCAATCCACCTGCCTCTGCCTCCCAGAGTGCTAGGATTACAGGCGTGAGCCACCATGCACAGAGAGGAAAAATCTTTTGAAAATAATATATCATGTGATTTGACCCAGCAATTTCACCTTTAGGTATTTTTCCTTAGAATTTAATAATCAAAGATTTAGTTTCCAGGATGTTTAACACTACATATTATATGGGAAAATTGGAAATAACCTAAATGGACATCAAGATGTAACAAACAATGGTATTTCCATGCTACAAATATCTAATTTGTATTTCAGTTAAAATTAGATAAATACATTCATGTTCATATGGCAAGATGTTCAGAATATATTGCTAAATGAAGAAAAAGCAAACTGTGAAACATAAGACATAATGAAATATTGTAAGAAACAATAAAACATATTGTGTATGTGTATAGAGAAAACTCTAGAATTGTATACCATATAAAATAGAGATTTTATATATATACTTATATATATAAAATTCTAGAGAAAACTCTAGAATTATACACAATATATAATAGTTTTCTCTATACACACACACATATACAATATGTTTGTTTATTACAATATTTCATTATGCCTAATGTTTCATAGTTTGCTTTTTCTGTTGACACCTCTGGTTGGTGGGACTATAGGGTGACTTTCATATGCTATTTTCAACATTTTTGTACTGTGTTGATTACTCTGCAATACTAACAATTTAACAATAGTTTTATTTTAGTTGAATTTTCTAAGAGAGTGGATCATAACCACTCTCACCACCCCTCATATATACACAGGCGCTCGCACACAGTGGTTAATTGTGTGGTGATGGGGGTGTTAAGTAATCTGATTTGTTGTAATCATTTTACAAAGTATACGAATCGTGTTATACCCCTTGAATATACACAATTTTTGTCAATTTATTTGCTTATTTTATTTAATGTATTTTAATTTTTTTGAGACACAGTCTCACTATTGTGCCCTCAGTAACCTCAAACTCTTGGGCTTAAGCAAGTCTCTTGCCTCAGTCTCCCAAATAGCTGGGACTACAGGTGCCCGCCGCAACACCTGACTATTTTCTTTTTGTTGTTGTTGTTGTAGTTGTCATTGTTTAATAGGCTGGGGCCGGGTTCGAACCCACCAGCCCCAGTGTATGTGGCCGGCACCCTAACCACTGAGTTATGGGTGCTGAGATAATTTTTATCAATTATATATATATATATATATATATATATACACATACACATATATATATATATTTTTTTTTTTTGGTAGAGACAGAGTCTCACTTTATCAACCTGGGTAGAGTACTGTGGCGTCACATACCTCACAGCAACAGCAACCTCCAACTCCTGGGCTTAGGCGATTCTCTTGCCTCAGCCTCCTGAGTAGCTGGGACCACAGGTGCCCGCCACAAAGCCCGGCTATTTTTTGTTGCAGTTTGACCAGGCCAGGTTTGAACCTGCCACCCTCGGTATATGGGGCTGGCGCCTTACTGACTGAGCTACAGGTGCCGCCCTCAATTTAATATTTTTAAAAGCATTATATTGAAAGGAAAAATTCATAAAATAGACTAGACTAGTTTTTCCTGTGTGTGTGAAGAAATAAAGGGGTAATCTTTCAGTGAATCCATGTCTTCTTCTATAAAACAGTTTTTCAAGGAATTCTGTCCTACTTACTATACCTGAATAACTTCTCCTGGGCACCATGCTTCCTATCATTTATAGCTTAGGACTTGTGTAACTATACATAGTGTTTTTCAAGGATCCTTGAATAGGGTTTACATGTATGTATTCCACATCCTCAACTCTATTGTAAACTCCCAGGTTGTTGCCTCTTCTTTGTATTATAACCACTGTCTATGATCCGTAAGTGTCAAGTGCTTTGCTGGCTGATGGACTAAGTCAGGGGTTGTCAAACTGTGGCTCATGGATCACATTTGATCAATCACTTGTTTTTGTAAAGCCATCAAGCTAAGAATGTTTTTTGCATTTTTGCATGACTGAAATAAATTAAAATAAGAGTAACATCTTGTAACACATGAAAATTATGTAATTTGTATTTCAGTGCACTTGTACAAAGTTTTATTGGAATGCAGATACACTCCTTAGTATCTGTGGCCATTTTCCTGCTACAACATCAGAGTTGTAACAAAGACGGTATGGCCCAAAAGGCCTAAAATATTTACTAGTCGGCTTTTTTATACAAAACCCCCAAAGTTTGCTAGCCCTTCACTTAACATAGTAAGTGTAAGTAGCATCGGAAGGGTTCATTAAAAACATCTGCTGAGGGCGGCTGGCCCCATATACCAAAGGTGGTGGGTTCAAACCCAGCCTCGGCTGAACTGCAAAAACAGAAAAATAGCTGGGCGTTGTGGCGGGTGCCTGTAGTCCCAGCTACTCTGGAGGCAGAGGCAAGAGAATTGTCTAAGCCCAGGAGCTGGAGTTTGCTGTGAGCTGTGTGATGCCATGGCACTCTACCCAGGGTGATAAAATGAGACTCTGTCTCTACTAAAAAAAAAAAAGAAAAAAAATCTGCTGGCTTGGTGCCTGTGGCTCAAGTGGCTAAGACCCCAGCCACATACACCTGAGCTGGCAGGTTCAAATCCATCCTGGGCCTGCCAAACAACAATGATGACTGCAACCAAAAACTAGCTGGGCGTTGTGGCAGGTGCCTGTAGTCCCAGCTACTTGGGAGGCGGAGGCAGGAGAATCACTTGAGCCCAGGAGTTAGAGGTTGCCGTGAGCTGTGATGCATTGGCATTCTACCCCACAGCTTGAAGCTCTATCTCAAAAAAAAAAAAATCTGTTGGGCGGCATCTGTGGCTCAGTGGGTAGGGCGCTGGCCCCATATACTGGGGGTGATGGGTTTGAACCCAGCTCTGGCCAGCTAAAACAGCAGTGGCAACTGCAACAAAAATAGCTGGGCATTGTGGCGGATGCCTGTAGTCCCAGGTACTCAGGAGGCTGAGGAAAGAGAATCACCTTAGTCCAAGAGCTCATGGTTGCTGTGAGCTGTGACACCAGGGCACTCTACCAAGGGCAACAAAGTGAGACTCTGTCTCAAAAAAAATAAATAAATAAAAATAAAAAAGGCTCGGCGCCTGTGGCTCAACCGGCTAAGGCGCCATCCACGTACACCTGAGCTGGCAGGTTCGAATCCAGCCTGGGCCGCCAAACAACAATGATGGCTGCAACCAAAAAATGGCTGGGCATTGTGGCGGGTGCCTGTAGTTCCAGCTACTTGGGAGGCAGAGGCAGGAGACTCGCTTGAGCCCAGGAATTGGAGGTTGCTGTGAGCTGTGATGGCACAGCACTCTATCCAGGGTGACAGCTTGAGGCTCTG
>CAUYRH010166539.1:0-13195 GCA_963574655.1 Perodicticus potto | reverse complement strand
AATGGCCGGGTGTTGTGGCGGGCGCCTGTAGTCCCAGCTACTTGGGAGGCGGAGGCAGGAGACTCGCTTGAGCCCAGGAATTGGAGGTTGCTGTGAGCTAGACTCGCTTGAGCCCAGGAATTGGAGGTTGCTGTGAGCTGTAATGCCACAGCACTCTCTCCAGGGTGACAGCTTGAGGCTCTGTCTCAAAAAAAAAAAAGAAGACCTAATTCACTTGATTGAAGATTCAAGAGGTATAATGCCTGTGCCCAATAAACACAGCTTTTATTATTTATACATAACTTTAAAGTTTGCAAAATGCTTTTAGGTATTCATTTCACTCAAGTTCAGATTTTATTCTTCCAGGGAGATTAATTTTATTGTTGTTGTTGTTGTTGCCACCCTCGTTATTTGGGGCTGGGGCCCTCCTCACTGAGCCACAGGCACTGCCCAATTTTTTTTTTTTTTTTGAGACAGATTTTCACTATGTTGCCCAGTAGAATGCCATGGCATCACAACTCACAGCAACCTCCAACTCTTGGGCTTAAGAGATTCTCTTGTCTTAGCCTCCCAATTAGCTGGGACTACAGGTGCCCACCACAACGCCTGGCTATTTTTGGGTGGTAGTTTTTTTTTTTGTAGAGACAGAGTCTCACTTTATAGTCCTGGGTAGAGTGCCGTGGTGTCACACAGCTCACAGCAACCTCCAACTCCTGGGCCTAAGCGATTCTCTTGCCTCAGCCTCCTGAGCAGCTGGGACTACAGGTGCCCACCAAAATGCGAGACACACTAAGTCTCCTTGCTCTGCCATAGCCTGTTTCACCTCCTATAACTGAAGCCCATGACAGTCATGCAGGGCACTCCTAAATAATTATAGCTAATATTTAGAGAGCACCCACTATGTGTCAGATATTATGTAAGAACTTTACAAATATTATCTCATGGATATGTGTGTGAAGTGGGGAGTGGATTTGCAGGGAAAGCTCTCATGCCCTTTAACGTTTTAAAGGATGTTGTTATTTTATCCATTTTAGGTGAAGAAACTGAGGCTCAGAGAGGTTAAGTAACTTGCCAAAATCACGAAACTAGGAACAGACAAATGCCAGTATTTGAACCAAAGACCATATTCCTACCTGGTACCCCCATATTTCATAAAGAAATGAGATCTCCAAAGTAAAACTGAGGATGGTGTTGGCACAGCCTGAGTCCTGCCCTTTCATTTCCACCCTGGCCTTGCAGAGGCCTGATGTATTTATAAGCATCTACCCTGGGCAGCAGCCATGGGATGAGCCTCTTGGAGAATCCCATCTGGCTTCCCTTCCCCGGTCTGGCTCAGCTGGACAGACAGGAAGGAGGGGTGGCCTCCTTCCTGGCCAAGCCCATGTATGGACCCTTGTCGTGGCTGGCAGACTTGAATGACTCTCTTTATCCTCTCTTCCCTTCCCTACGTCCCCCACTGCCAGCTGTGGCCATTTAATAAAATTAGCTTAATGCTTGTTCCTTCCCTGTGGGGTCTGGAGATTGAAATCTGCGGGTCCCCACAAACCCAATAAAACTCCCGGCAGGTCTGGCTGGAATGAGAGTCTCTGTGAGAAGAGTGATTAGCTTAGAAGGCACTCCTCCTGCCCCCTGGTGCTGCCCACAGCTCCCTATGATTCTTTAATGGCCACATTGGCCGGGAATTACCCAGGCACCACACCTGAGGGGCTCTCCACCCCTCCCCAGAGGTCTCAAGGGACTGGTCCAAGACCTCTATTACAATGGAAAACATGTTAATTATTTGTGCAGTGAATGCCTGGCTGGCCAGCTGGCCTGCTTTCTTTCTGGGGATTTGACAATCTTTGTGTCATTTTGAGAGATGAGACTAAAATTTCCATTTTGCAGATGAGGAAATCATAGTCTGAAGAAAATTCGTGACTTGCCCACGGTCATGCAGTATGTTTGTGGCATAACTGGGACTGGACTAAAGCCAAGGACTATCAACCTTTGCGAGCACTGGGAGTGTCCTGCAGTGCTAGCCTGATGTTGTCAATCAAGCAACATTCCAGCTGCAGGAGAACCTACTGGGGAAGTATCTTCCCTATTAAACAGGGGCTCCCCAAGGGCAAAGTTTGTTTTTTCCCTCACACAAGAACTGTGTCTTGACTAGCAGATTGGGCAACTTCCTGAAGGAAACACCTGTGTCTCCTCCATCAGACTGGAGGGAGGCCTCAAACATTATACTTCCTCTTCAAACTGTCAGCTCCCCAAGGGTGGGATAATCTCCACAGAGACCACGGATTTGGGGACTTCTGGATGCAGAGACTGGGGTTCCCATTAGTGGTTCTGAGGGTAGATACTGTGCTTTTTCTAGAGCAGGGGACAGTGTACCCTCCAGTTTGGGGTTCCCTGACGGATAGACTCCGTCTGCTTATCCAACCGAGGAACCCTGAGAACAAGGCTGTGTCTTCCCTCCTCCTCGGTCAAGAATTTTCCCGGCACAGGAACATTCCAGGGTGCAGGGCTGGATGGGTGGTGGAAAGGAAGTTGGACAGGCAGAGTGGCAAGTCCACTTTGAAGGAAGGAAGCGACAAGCCTCTCCAGGCTGCCTGCCTTTTAGAAAGATGTGTGATTAATTAGTGACTAATGTTCCTGCCAGGAGGGGTGTGAGGAAGGAGGTGCCCCTGGAGCTCACCCACATGGGAAATGCCAGGCCATCCTGTGCCCAAGCAGCTGCCAGCCCTAGGGGCTGATGCTGTCTTGGTTTCTGGAGTTATGGGGCAGAGAGGGCAGCAGGGCCCACCACTGGGGCCTGCCCTAATTGCATGACTTTGCAGGAGGACTGGGCAGGTGTGCTCAACTCTCCGCTTCAGTTTGCTATGAACACATCTGCTGTGGTGAGGTCTAAGGGTTAATTGTCTTCTGCCTCACTTCTGGTAACCAATATTTCATTTACTGCTTGGAGGGGGAGCTGCCCAGAGAATCACTCCTGGACAAGCATCCAGGAGACAGGGGAGCTGGGGAAGCACAGGAGTTGTTTCCTGGAGGAGTTCTGAGCACCAGAGGAGGAGTAAAGACACAGAGAAGGTGAACAGTCACTCAGAGATTCTCTGAGTCTTGCCTGAGTTCTGAACCCGCCAAGAGCCAGCAGAAAATTCCAGCGGTGCACAAGCTGCACTACCTCAGCTAGCTGTGTTGTTTCCCCTGTCCTGGTTGTTTCTGCATTTATTTATCTGGGTGCCCCCCAGATAAAGCTGTAGCAGGTTAGATGCTGTTATTAAGTGTATTTTCACAAGTGATGAAGGTATATTTGAAAAGTGGAATTGGAGGTGTGAGTTCCTTGCTTCCTTCCAGGTAAACTTAAAAATCCCACAAATGAGGTGATAATAAAGTGGAAGTGAAAAGTCTACACATGTTTGGAACTGGAGGGGGTGGAGGGGTTACTGAGAAGTAGCAACTGGGGGCTGCAGGAGAAAGGGACCAGAGAGCTGCCCACCCCATACTTTCCATTTCCTTCTCATTTGCCCCATCTGCCAAAATTGAGAATCAAAGCCACAGAATGGGCAATTCCCATTACACAGCTGGAGAAAGTAAGACCCAGAGAGGAGACTGTTTGCTTAGGTTGGTTCAGGGCAGACCTAGAACCAGAGATACCAGAACCCAGTAGACATACAGGAGGTAGAGACAGAAGAATTGAGTTCAAGTCCTGACCATGTTCAGTGTTTCAGGAAAACCACAGCACCTCTCTGATTCTTAATTTCCCCATCCGCAAAATGAGGCTGGATATTAAAATTATCTACTTGTGGCTTGGCGCCTGTGGCTCAATGGGCTAAGGCGCCAGCCACGTACACCTGAGCTGGCGCGTTTGAATCTAGCCTGGGCCCGCCAAACAACAATGACAGCTGCAACCAAAAAATGGCCGGGCATTGTGGCAGGTGCCTGTAGTCCCAGCTACTTGGGAGGCAGAGGCAGGAGATTCACTTGAGCCCAGGAATTAGAGGTTGCTGTGAGCTGTGATGCCACAGCACTCTATCCAGGGTGACAGCTTGAGGCTCTGTCTCAAAAAAAAAAAAAAAAATTATCTACTTGAAGGGCTATTGTGAGACAACAGACGACAACCTGTTTGATAAGTTATAAAGCAAAATGCAAATGCCCTATTATTATCATTACAACTCAAGTTTCCTGCACACCATGATTTAAAGTTCTTTTGACGGCACTTTAATGCCTGGGATGGAGATCATTGTCATCAATGATGAAGACACCTGGATTTTTCTTCTACTCTGGAAACCCGAAGGTGTGTGGGGTACTAGGGATGGGCTTGGTTTGGGATTCCCCGGATATGCCACTAAGTATTCAGAAAGGAGTGCCCTGAGTCCTCTGGTGTTCAATGTGGATTTTCCCACATCTCTGCTCTATGGCCTCCAATTTAGGGTGAGAGCTCAAGGATATGCCATGAAGCCCTGGCCCACTCATCTGTGGTGCAATTACAACTCCCTGTAACCTTCAATTCCTGTACTCAAGTGATCCTCCTGGCTCAGCCTCCTGAGTAGCTGGGACTACAGGCACATACCACCACACCTGGCTAATTTTTTACTTTTTATAGGAATGGGGTCTTATATGTTGCCCAGGCTGGCCTCAAGTTATCCTCCACCTCCGTCTCCCAAAGTGCTGGGATTATAGTCATGAGCCACCGTGCCCAGCCTCATCCCCATTTTTTGAAGAAAAGAGACATGGTAGTGAATTAACTTGCCAAGGTAACATGGCTTACCTTTTCTGGGCACAGACCCCTTGATTGGTCATTCTCTATTTCCTTTTATTTTTTATTTTTTATTTTTTTTTGAGACAGAGTCTCACTATGTTGCCCTTAGTGGAATGCTGTAGTGTCAAACCTCAAACCTTTGGGCTTAAGCGATTCTCTAGCTTCAGCCTCCCAAGTAGCTGGGACTACAGGCGCCCGCCACAACACCCGGCTATTTTTTTGTTGCAGTTGTTATCGTGGTTTAGCTGGCCAGGGCCAGGTTTGAACCCACCAGCTCTGGTGTATGTGCCTCATGCTATAACCACTGTGCTACAGGCACCGAGCCTCATTCTCTATTTCTGTCCCTCAAGGAGAGGAAGGGTTGGGTTTCATGCCCTCCCAATCAGAGGACTCTTTCCTCCCTTAAGTCACCCAGCACCCCTTGCCATGAAGCCTATTGCCTGGGTAGCTTATGTAGGAGATGGGCCTCTTGCCTCTTCCCAGGAGGTGAAGGACAAATTCGAGGGCTCCTTGTCATGTTCTCAAGGCACAGGCCCCTTTGCTCCCTGAGGGGGGAGCACCAGCCTGGACTAGGAAAACGGCCTGCACTAGGAAAGTTACAGACCTCTCCCTGCCTGACCAGAGCCAGAGAGGGACCTGCTAAGCTCTTGGTTATTCACTTGCCTGAAGCTTCCTCTTTCTTGAAGCCTTTCTGGACTCCTCTAGCAAGAATATGCCTGTCCTCAAGGCCAGAATGAGAGCATCTTCCAAGTAGGACAATGTCTCACTTGCTACATAACACTGTGCCTGCCACAAAGTAACCATCCTACTATAATAGAAGCTATTTCAAACAACTCTCACTCTCCTTAAACTTTCACCTTTCCCTGCTGTGATGGACACAGTGATGCACTGCCCATGTCTCTTTCAGGACAATGATCTATTCCCCCAGCTGCTGGGAATGCTGCCAGCAGGTAGATCCCAGTTACCAGCTCCCTTTCAGGGATTTCCTCCACTGATGTGAGTTGCCTTGCTCAATGTCTTGTTGCTTCTCGGGGCAGCCAGCTTCCCATAACTGATTAGCATAGAAGTTTAACTCCCTGTCCCCCAACCCCTACTCAAGACAACTCTGAAGTGTCTTCCCTGCTTCAGAGCTTCAGTTCCCCCTGAACTTCTCCTTCTGCCCAGTCCTGCTTCCTTCTCTTCTCTTCCACAGGTGTCAATTCCAAGAGCAGTCCCCGGTAAACTTCCTGCACTGACCTCTGTCCCAGTCCATTCCACAGTACCCAGCCTGCAATACCTACCCCAGTCTTATTCACTGATCCTTTCAGCCAGTATTTATTGAGTGCCTGTTATGGGCCAGTCCCAGTAGCAAGGGCAGGAGATAAAATCTAAAGCTAACTGTCTAATGCCTGGCCACAGCCAGAGAGGGAGCACCAATGGATGAGCATGTGTCTTACCTCACAGAGAAGGCAGAAGTCACAAGAGGGAGATTTTATACTTTCCACTATAAAATCCACGAACTTCCCTTCATCTGTGCCCCATCTCCTTTTCCTTTCTTGCCTCTGCCCAAGACACTCAACATCCTGAGCTCTCTCACCAGGGAGACCAACCAATTTTTGTTTGCCCAACTGCCCCAGTTCCAAACTGAACTCATACCTGGGAAGCACCTCAATCCCAGCCAGGCAAATTGGGATGGTCGATCACTCTACCTCCCACGATAATCACATATCTCTATTAATCTTTAGTTGCTCACTCTGTATCAGTTCCTTCCCATCACCATTTAAATCTCTCCCATCCAGCTGGGCACTGTGGCTCATGCCCGTAATTCTAACATTCTGGGAGGCCAGGGCGGATGAATCACTTGAGCCCAGGAGTTTGAGACCAGTCTGAGCAAGAGTGAGACCCCCTTCTCTAGTAAAAATAAAAATAAAAATAACTGAGGCAAGAGGATTGCTCAAGCCCAAGAATTTGAGGTTGCTGTGAGCTATGACACCACAGCACTCTACCAAGAGCGACAAAGTGAGACTTTGTCTCTAAATAAATAAATAAATAAATTGTAAATCTCTCCCATCCTTAAAAATTCTCCCTGACCCCTCACCCACTCTAGCAACCACCTCATTTCTCTGCTTTCCTTGATAGGCAAATGCCTTAAAAGAGTTGTCATTACTTCCTCAAATAACACTCTCATCTAGCCACCACCACTCCTCTGAAACTACTCCTGTCCAGATCATAGCTGCTTGATAAAAAAACCTGTGGACACTTTTTAGTCCTCATCATGTTTGGCTTCTATGCTAGGCCAGACTTCGAAGTTTGGCCTGGGTTTAAGATGGCAAGAAGATGTCTGGGAATTCAAGGCAAGGACCTTTTAAAATTGTTTTATAACTGAAGTAGCTAATGCCACACCCCAGTGCAATGGATGTACAGTGATAAGTGTACAGGTGGGAGGATGTGCCTCCACTCCGCTTTCTTTGAGCACCTAGGGTCTTGGAAATCACAGATAGTGAGATGTCCACACATTTCACAAAAGCACAGAGCCTGCTGCCTTTCACACCTCCAACCACATCAGCCCAGAATTACCTTCTATCTCCAGACAAGGGAAAAATTCTGCACTCAGCCCTCAGGTCAGGGTTCTAGGCCTTGAAATTCTTGTGGGGACAGTTCCACAGCAATCTACCCTCATTAGCATATGTAATATAGGGCCCAGGAGATTTCTGTTTGTGTCCACTAAGCCAGGCCCTACCAAGGCCTTTCAGCATCATTCAGCAAGGCTGACTCTCTCACTTGTGAGATCCTCTTCCCTTGTCTTCTGAGATCTAAGGCCTCCTTGGTCACACTAGCTCCCAATCCTCCTTCATACCTCAGCCAGCATCCTTCTCCCCCAGCCCCCATGCCCCTGCATGCTCTCTTTATAGCACATATCTCATACCATTGTTCATACTTAATTGTCTAATTTCTCCCATACACTGCAAGCTCCATGAGGGTAGGATGTGTGTGTTCATCACACACTACTCTATCCTCTGAGCCCACCTATTTCATATTAGTAAACAGCTATTGAATGAGTATGAGAATATCCATCACTATTTCACTGAACATCTGCAAGATACTTCACCTATGTTATTTATTTATTTATTCTTTTTTTTTTCTTTGAGACAGAGCCTCAAGCTGTCACCCTGGAGATAGTGCCGTGGCATCACAGCTCACAGCAACTTCCAATTCTTGGGCTCAAGCGAGTCTCCTGCCTCCGCCTCCCAAGTAGCTGGGGACTACAGGCGCCCGCCACAACACCCGGCCATTTTTTGATTGCAGCCGTCATTGTTGTTTGGCAGGCCCAGGCTGGATTCGAACCCGCCAGCTCAGGTGTTTGTGGCTGGCGCCTTAGCCCACTGAGCCACAGGCACTGAGCCTATTTATTTATTCTTGTGGTTTTTGGCCAGGGCTGGGTTTGAACCCGCCACCTCCAGCATATGGGGCTGGCGCCCCACTTCTTTGAGCCACAGGCACAGCCCTTCACCTATGTTATTTCTAATCTTTATAACAAGCTAAGTATTATTTTGTTCCCTATCTTATTGTGTTTATTTATTTATTTATTTATGTTGAGACAGAGTCTCAAGCTGTCGCCCTAGGTAGAGTGCTGTGGTGTTACAGCTCATAGCAACCTCAAACTCTTGGGATTAAGGGAATCTCTTGCCTCAGCCTCCCATGTAACTGGGACTACAGGAACCTGCCACAACACCCGGCTCTTTTTTTTTTTTGAGACAGAGCCTCAAGCTGTCACCCTGGATAGAGTGCTGTGGCATCACAGCTCACAGCAACCTCCAATTCCTGGGCTCAAGAGAGTCTCCTGCCTCTGCCTTCCAAGTAGCTGAGACTGCAGGCATCCGCCACAATGCCCGGCCATTTTTGGTTGCAGCCGTCATTGTTTGGCGGGCCCAGGCTGGTTTCGAATCTGCCAGCTTAGGTGTACGTGGCTGGCGCCTTAGCCCGTTGAGCCACAGGCGCCAATCTGGCTCTTTTTTTAAAGACAAGGTCTTACTCTTGCTGAGGCTGGTCTCGAACCCATGAGCTCAGGCAATCCACCCACCTTGGTCTTCCAAATGCTGGGATTACAGGGGTGAGCCACCCCGCCAGGCCTATTCCCTATTTTATAACTTCAGAAACTGAGGTTCTGAGAAGGTAAGTAATTTGCCCAAGATTATCCAGCAAGTAAGTGCCCCCTTTCCACTGTCCACAGCAGGGCCTGCCTCTGCCCCTGCTTCATTTTGGCTCACCTCATTTCCAGATAATTGATCCAGACTAGGACCAAAACAAAACCCGGCTTGTAGGATACGAGACACTTGATCCCCTGATGGCTCCTAGGGACTTCAAACCTGTTAAAATACACATCCCCTTAAGGGAGAAGGGACCATTATGCTGTAAGCCATTCTTTTTTTTTTTTTTTTTTGAGACAGAGCCTCAAGCTGTCGCCCTGGGTAGAGTGCAGTGACATCACAGCTCACAGCAACCTCCAAATCCTGGACTCAAGCAAGTCTCCTGCCTCCGCCTCCCAATTAGCTGGGACTTCAGGTACCCGCCACAACACCTGGCCATTTTTGGTTGCAGCCATCATTGTTGTTTGGCGGGCCTAGCCTGGATTCAAACCCGCCAGGTCAGGTGTACGTGGCTGGCGCCTTAGCCCGTTGAGTCACAGGCGCCGAGCCTGTAAGCCATTCTTTAACAGTTTTATTTCTCATGGTTGGTGGGGATGGCAAGAGTTAAGTATTCTTGTAGCTTTGCAGACAGCACCTTTGCATAACTAACCTCACCAAATTGGCAGTGCTATTCTATTGTAGAAAAGGCAATTAAAGTCCAAAGAGATGAATAAAGACTTTGGGCCAAGTCAATCAGATATTAAATAGTGACTGTATAAGCCTGATGGCAGGTTCAATGAGGGAATTCTGCCTTCCTCTATCCTGCCCCAGATCTGCCCATAGTCCTAGTGTGAGGACAGATCAGGTTTACTGAAAATGGTGAGCAAATGGTTCCTCGCAGCCTTCATCTGTTTAGTCTTAAATTGAATTCACAGAAAGCTCCCCCCTTGCGTATGCTGGAGCTTTGGAGGTTTTCATATCCATACTCTTGTACTTAAGTAGAAAGGGCAAGATATTTGGCCTACTTATAGATGAGGAAACTAACACTCGTTTAAAGTGACACCCAGTCTCAGGACGAGTGATGAGGCCAGGACTGGCCATTCTTGGACACCCATGACTTCTGGTGTTGGCAATCAACATGAGATTGGCCCAACAGAATCTAAGCAGCAGGCAGCTATTAAGGACCGGGGCAGTGCAGCCCACCAGTGCTGTAGGGGGCCAACCCTCACATACAACATTCAATCATGATGCTCTTGACACTGTGAAAGTCAAGCGTGTGGAATTGCCTTCTTTTTTCCTTTAAGACAGAGTCTCACTGTGTCTTCCAGGCTAGAGTGCCCCATGGAGTCATCATAGCTCACTCTAACCTCAACCTCCCAGGCTCAAGTGATCCCCCTGCCTCAGCCTCCTGAGTAACTGGGACTAAAGGCGCCCGCCACAATGCTTGGCTAGTTTTGTTTTTTTTAGTAGAGACGGGGGTCTCGCTCTTGCTCAGGCTAGTCTTGAACTCGCGGGCTCAAGCGATCCTCCTGCCCTGGCCTCCCAGAGTGCTAGGATTACAGGCGTGAGCCACTGCGCCCAGGCGGCTTTACCACATCACAGAGATCCTTGAAGGGTTCATTCCTGGAATGATCCCGTAGAGAGGTGAGACGCTGGACAGTGGCTGAGAATTCCCTCAGATAAACGGACGCCGGCTTAGCCAAAGAAAAAGCAGGCTTAAAACTCTGTTGGGTGTCTGGTTGCCGTAATTTGTGATAAGCCCAGCCCCAGCGACCACAGAGACAGGCCGTGGCTCCGCATATCCCAACCCTGTACAGATTTCTACCGGCCACTCGGGTTTGTCAGCCTCAGAGACGCAAACCGGGAACCTCCAGCAACCCGGAATGGGAAGTGCGCAAGCGCAGTGCTAACAGCTCGTGCTACGCTGTACTTCGTTGCCTAGGAAACAGCCAATCAGTGACCCAGGCGGCGACCAATGGGAAGAGCGAACAAGCCGGCCCTGCTAATTTGAACGCGTGGCGCGGGGCTGAAGTTGGCGCTGGTAGGGGAGCGTGTGGGGCGAGCTCTCCTGTGTTTGGTGTCTCCAGTCTGTGACGAAGGAACCTGCGAGGGAGCAGCTACACCAGAGTCAGGGAACAGACGAAGGGTAAGCCCTGGCCAACAGCTGACCCGACCCCGCGGACTCCTGCGCTCCGGTCTTGGCCGCGCTGACCCAGTTGCTCGGGGTAGAAGAGCCAGGCCTTTTTTGGTCTATATTTGAAGGTGCACCGGAAATACCAAGCTCTTCCGCTGTCTCTGCAGGTTCTGGGCGGTCCCCTCTAAACTGGGTGAGAAGTTGGCTGGGGGATCTGGATGGGCAATCGGGACCTTTTACTCATCTGCACGGGTCCTAGACTGGGCCTGCACATTGTTCTGAGGCCTGGCCTTCTGTACATCGGCTCTGTGAAAGGTTCTTCTGTCGCGAGTGAGAAAGATTGGATCCTCCTGCACGGTAGAACTGAGACCCCACCGCATGTGACCATGGAGTAGCTAAGCAGCTCTCCACGCATCTTTACAGAACAGATTGTAGAGCTGTACGTGCCCGTGGTTGTAATTTAGTTACTGGGGCACTCGATAAATACTTGATTGAGCGAAAGAACTTCTGTATGACAGAAAGCCAGGCCTCTGCTACTGTTTCTAAGATACTTCTCTTAGCTTTGACACTTTAGGATACTGAAGTGACATGGAAAAGATAAAACCTTGTCTGTGCTTAGGGAATTTAATTGAAGACACTGAGACCTCTGGCAACATAGGAAAATGCCATATGTCATGTAATTCTAATAGTGATGGCTAATATTTATTGAGCACTTATCAAGCTTGAATAGACTCATTTAATCTTCACAACCTTATGGGGTAGATACTAATATTATTTACAATTTACAGGTTGGGAAACTGAAGCACAGAGAAGTTAAGCCTAGCTCAGAGAACATCTAAACATTTTTCTGAAACAGCTTCCCCTCAATGTTTCCTTGCTTTCTCCAGTCTCTTCTCTCTTCTATTTCTTCTGCCATCACTGCATTCCATGCTTCAACCACTATAAGGGTATCCAGTTCTTCTCTGCCTGTTTCATTAGTGAATTCACCCATCCTCAGAAGGTTATTTTAAATCTTGGTCTTTATATTCTCCAACTCAGTTCCATTTATACTTTTTTTTTTTTTTGAGAGAGAGAGAGAGAAAGTCTCTGTTGCCCTGGGTAGAGTTCCCTAGAGTTCCCTGGCATCCTAGTTCACAATAACCTCAAACTCTGAGGCTCAAACAATCCCCTTCCTCAGCCTCCCAAGTAGCTGGCACCTCCCAACTTACAGTGCCCACCACAATGCCCGGCTAATTTGTGTATTTTTTTTTTGCAGAGTCAGAGTCAATTTATTGCCCTCGGTAGAGTGCCATGGCATCACACAGCTCACAGCAACCTCCAACTCCTGGGCTTAGGCGATTCTCTTGCCTCAGCCTCCCAGTAGCTGGGACTACAGGCACCCGCCACAATGCCCAGCTATTTTTTTGTTGCAGTTTGGCTGGGGCCGGCACCCTACCCACTGAGCCACAGGTGCCACCCTAGTTTTTCTCTTTTTAATAGAGAACCAGTCTCACTCTTGCTCAGGCTGGTCTTGAACTCCTGAGCTCAGGCAATCTATCCAACTCAGTGTCCCAGAATGCTAGAATTATATCATGCCTGGCTGGAAATTTTTTTTTTTTTTTTTTTTTTTTTTTTGTAGAGACAGAATCTCACTTTATCACCCTCGATGGAGTGTCATGGCGTCACACAGCTCACAGCAACCTTCGACTCCTGGGCTTAGGCGATTCTCTTGCCTCAACCTCCTGAGTAGCTGAGACTTCAGGCGCCTGCCACAACGCCTGGCTATTTTTCTGTTTTTGCAGTTCAGCCAAGGCCAGGTTTGAACCCGCCACCTTCGGTATATAGGGCCGGCACCCTACTCAATGAGCCACAGGTGCCACTCCTGGCTGGAAATTTTTTAAAAATATACTTAACTCAGTCAAATAGGAAATCATAATTGTAATTAAAAGATAATTAGCATGGAACATTAATAAAAATCTTATTTATAAAACTTAGAGGATGTGGCTCAGTGCCTGTGGCTCAACAGGCGAAGGCACCAGCCACATACACCTGAGCTGGTGGGTTCAAATTAGCCCCGGCCCGACAAACAACAATGACGGCTACAACTAAAAAATGGCCGGGCATTGTGGTGGGCACCTGTAGTCCCAGCTACTTGGGAGGCAGAGGCAAGAGACTCGCTTGAGCCCAGGAATTGGAGGTTGCTGTGAGCTGTGATGCCACAGCACTCTATCCAGGGTGACAGCTTGAGGCTCTGTCTCA
>CAUYRH010166537.1:0-20557 GCA_963574655.1 Perodicticus potto | reverse complement strand
TACAGGGTGCAATGAAATAAACTTTATGCTTCCTGGGAGATACTCTTAAAAAGGGTTTACTGTCTCTTGAATGTTATCGCAATCAGGTTGATGAAAATATCTCTGATTGTATCTGAAGCCCGCACACTGTACCCCATGATTAAATTATTGTACACAGCTATGATCCAATAAAAAAAAAAAAAAAAAAAGAAGGGGGGGAAAAGGTTAAGGTTAACACTGCTCTTAAAAAAGATAAAGCCTAATGGAAAGACAAAACAAAAAAATATAGGCAATAAAGGAAGAATGTAGCCTTGAGAAGGCCACAAGGAAAATATATATGAGGAGGGAAATCATTCAATCACAAAGAATGAACTATAGAACCCCAAGGTACACAACAAAGGAGTATAATGATCCTTAGGATCCATTAGTATTTCCTAAGACTCTAACTTCAAAAACATGCTCAGATTAACCTTTAAAGCTTTAGTAATTATTAGAGACAGGGTACAAAGTTTTTTTCTGAGCAATACAAAACAAGACATTAGTCTAGGTGTGTGATAGCTCACATCTGTAATCCTAGCACTTTGGGAGGGATAGGAGGGAAGACTGCTTAGGGCCAAGAGTCTGTGACCGGCAAAACCTCATCTCTACAGAAAAATGGAAAAAAACTGTCAGTCATGGTAGTGCTCACCTGTAGTAGCAGCTACTTGAGAGGCTGAGGCAGGAGGATCACTGAGCCCAAGAGCTGAGGTTGCAGAAAACTATGATGATACCACTGTACTATAGCTTGGGCAACAAAGCAAGACCTTATCTCAAAAACATAAAAAAATAAAGAAAGAGATTATTACCAAAGTACCCAAAAAAAAGGGTACTGATAGGATACTTTGTTCCCTGTTCCAAGGGCAGGTCAGTATATCATAAAAGAAGAAATTGAGCAAATACAGAGAAAATATCAAATATAGATAAAGTAGCAATAAGTAGTAAAAACAGCAACAATTTGAATCAGAAAGATAAGATCATAAGATTTAGAACTCTGGCTCTGATAACATTAGATATGTAACCTTGGATACTTTGTTTAATTTCATTCAATCTGTGTCTTCAAATATAAATAAACCTTTTTACAACCTCTATACCCCACTGAGTTGCTGTGAAGACTACAAGATGAGAGGAAGAAATATTTGTTAACTATTTACTTCAGTACCTAGAAGGGCATAGGAATCTTAAACCCAAATTTAGCATGCTTACAAAAAAAGAATCAAATCAACTTCCCGAGAATCTCTGGCTATTTGCATCTTGGATATCAGATAATTTACTCTCACACCTTAGTTACCAAAGATAAAAAAGATCTCAGAGGAAAGTTAAGACTTGGTGATCAGAAAGTAGGAAATGGCTCAGTTCAGAAATTTCCATCTTTACTTGCTTAAGTATTCAATATAGCAGTGAGTCCCAGGCTCCTGAATTTCACTGACCTATAAAATTACAGAAACTACTGGAGGACATTATAGGCTTCTCAACCCTGAGAATGACCCAATCAGTAAACTTTTTCTAAAAACATATTATCATCACGGTTATCTAAAAAGACTAATAATATAAATTAAGAAGTAAAAAAGTAAAGAATATAAGCACTATGTGAAATCCTTTAGCTGAATACAATTTAGCTCTATGAGAAACTTTCTACATATGTCTTTTTCATTATCTTAAGACCATTTAAAACTTTTAACAGGTGATAGCAATCATGAACCACTATTACATCTCAGCATTAACCATTTTTAAAGAATCCTCCATTGTCAGCACTTGGGGATGACTACTATAAAGAACTCAGAAAGCAAGCACAAAAAGATTTTCCTTTCTAAGAACAAAAAAACACTAATAGCAAAGCCTTTTCAGATCTAAGTGAGGAAACAAGCATTTTCCACAAATACGTTGGCTCTTCATAGACTCACCATTGTCAGACTTAAGGAAGCAAAAAGTGAGGCAAAGGCTCCCTCTGCTGACAAGTCAAGAAAGAATCCAATCCTACCTACCACAAGGCAATTGACTTTAAATCTTCCCAATACTGATTGAATATTGCATACACGTTTACTTTTGTCTATCAAAGACTGGCTTTCTTTTATACCTTAAAATGCTACAATACGACTTCATTAGATATGAATGTGAACGATGTGTATAATTAGGTTACACCCCTTGAGTGTTGCAATGAATCCTTCTAAATCAGCTTTCAAATTTCTTGGTTTCTGCGCTATGCTCTTAAAGCTAACTGAGCTCCAATTTCATACAAAGAGGAAATTAAATAAAGAAGTCTAAAAAAGTGAGGAAGGTTTTAAGAAGTTATGCAGAACAAAGATAACAATCTATGAATGCACTGATGACCTTGTCTCATCAAAGTCCAATGAAATTAACAGAATCAAATTAAAAATTTCAAAATTAACAATAATAGCCATTTACATGCACTGGCCCATATATTATTAGCACATCCAAGCTCAGAACTATTCTGTAACCTGGGAAGGTGAAAAACTGTTGTCCTGGGGCGGTGCCTGTGGCTCAAGGAGTAGGGTGCTGGTCCCATATAAAGGTGTGGCGGGTTCAAGCCCAGCCCTGGCAAAAAACTGAAAAAAAAAAAAAAACTGTTGTCTTCATTTGACTGTAGAGAGAAGAAAGACTCAGGAAAGTTTCAAGATTTGTTAAAGGACACACAACCGGCAAGTAACTGGGCTGGAACTCAATACCATGTCTTCTAATCTCCACACTATTTCTACAACTGAATGTATGCATGGAGTAGATACCTAATAACATAATTTTTAAGTTTCTGTCTGATTCCAGATTTAACAGGGCCTGTCATCACAAATGTATTTTGTATGCTTATAAGTAACATCAGATTTAAGTATAAAATGTCAAATATTTCACTTTAGCAGGCAAAACTTAACTTAGATGCTTGCTGAATTTATTAACTGCTTGCAAAGATAAATTAAATTAACTTATAAAATAAGTAGAGGAAGAGAATAGCAAATAATACTCTGATTACCCCACTAAAATTAATAAATAAAATGTCTGTTCAAAGCAGTATTTTAAAGTACATCAATATGCTGCTCAAAAAAAGTAAATAAAATTTGGAAGCCAAAAACTAAGTGGGAACCCACAAAGGTAAACAGAGCCCCAGAGGCATTTTCCTAAACCAGATAACCTTAACCTTCAGTTTTCATGGACTCAAATGACAAACAATAAAGGAGAAAAAAATTGAAGACCACTCTTTGTGTGGCATCTAATAAATCTTACATTCTCTATAGCCCCACAGAATAAAAGCTAAGACTACAAAAAGCTCTGCTCTCAACATAAGAATGTAGAAATAGCAATCCCCCACAAGCCGAAAAGAAAGCCAAATAAAGTGCACATCTCAAAACTGGGAACCAAATGAAGGGGGAAAACAATCTCTCCTAAGAATTCATAAACCCAGGCCGATTTGAATATGGGCTTGCAGACCAAATTCATTCTACTGAATGTCCCACTGAATACACTCAGTCTGTGTATTTAGTACACAGTGATCCTGGGTTGGAAGCACCACCAAACACCTGATAGGAGAATACTCAAACCTTTGAAAGAACACACCGATCATTCCCATGGATAAAGTTTCAAAAAATATGACCTCCCAGTCAAGGTCATAATATATAAAGAATTGAAGGCAATATGAGCAAGAAATAGCAAAAATAACATAAAGCAGAATCAGAATTGCAAAGACTTCACATATTGAAATTGACAGAAAATACAAAGATATTACATTTTCTTTATTTAAAGAAATAAAAGCAAGTATTAAAAATATGATTAAGGGACTTTATCAATGACCAACTAAATTTTTTAAAAGAACAAATGAAACTTTGAAAAGTAAAAATATATATAATAGTTAAGTTAACAAAACTCCAATAGTAGTTTTAATAAAGATCTGTTAGGCTCGGCACCCATAACACAGTGGTTACAGTGCCAGCCACATACACCGAGGGTTCCAACCCAGGCCAGCTGAACAACAATGACAACTGCAACAACAAAATAAAATAGCCAGGTGTTGTGGAAGGGGCCTGTAGTCCCGGCTACTTGGGAGACTGAGGCCGAAGAATCCCTTAAGCCCAGGAGTTGGAGGTTGCTATGAGCTATGACGCCACAGCCCTCTACCAAGGGCAACATAATGAGACTGTGTCTCAAAAGAAAATAAATAAATAAAAATAAAGATTTGTTATAACAGTGATTTAGGAAATAAAAAAATAAATCTAAAGAAATAATACAGGATACATCAATAACAGAGATAAAAAATATAAGTGAAGAGACATGAAAATGGGGTAAGACAGTCTTAACATATGTCTATAGTTGTATATTCATACGTAGATAATAGAGAAAATACAGAAAATACCATATTCAAAAAATAATGACTAAGAAATATGCAGAATTGTGGAAAGTCTCCAATCCTATGATACAGTTTTAAACCAAACAGATCCCAACTAGAATAAATAAACATAAGTCCTCCCTCAGATACCTAATAAGAAGCTACAGGAGGGTGACTCAAGTCTGTATGCTTAGCACTGTGGGAGGCCAAGGTGAGCGGACTGCTTGAGGCCAGGAGTTGGAGCTCAGCCTGAGCAAAAGAAAGACCCCAGTCTCTTCAAAACATAGAAAAGTTTGGCCAGATATGGTGGCATGCACCTGTAGTTTGGAAGTTGTAGTGAGCTATCCCAAGGGACACTATCCCAAAGGATGCAGTGAGACCTTGTCTCAAAAAAGGAAGGTAAAGGGAAGAGAAAGAAACTACAGAACACCAAAAGCAGAGAGTCTCTTAAAAGCAAATAGAAAAGACAGATTATCTAACAAAAAAGAAAAAAAAACAGCTACACTGAAAGCTGACATCTTTCTATCAAGAGAAACCAGAATAGAGTGGGATGTTATCTTTTCTTTACTAGGGAAAATTGCATTATTTTTAATGCTATAGAGTTAACATAGCATTGCCCATTCAGCCTTCCTCCAAACTTCTCCAAATAAAATTTTTAATGTACTAAAACAAAGATGCCATTCACAATAGATAGCCAAAAAATTAACTAAATTCCTAACGCACTGGTTTGAACTCAACTTTCAGATCTTAAATTAACTTCCTCAGGAAAGCTAAATTAAATAAAGTCAAATTAAGAATTATACTCCTAAATGTACCTTTATCAGCATGGCATCTTTTCCTTCACAGTAGTTGTGACTTTACACCTATCTATCTACTAAATGATAATCTACTTAATGTTTATCCCCCGCCCCAAACTTCAAAAAGCCACCTCTATTTTTGGCTCATCATTGTATCCTTAGTGCCTGGCACATAAACGGAAGAAAGGAAGAGAGGGAAGAGGGGAAGAACCAACAACAATGACAACAAAAAGGTAAAAATCAAAAGTTTTACTGAAAGAAATAAAATAACATTTAAATAAATAGAAAGACACTGTGTTCCTGAATGGGAAAATTCAATGTCATAAACATATCAGTTGTACTTCAAAATAATCTATAGATTTAATGCAAAACCAAACTATATTTTAACATGATTTTTTTTTTCATAGAACTCAATAAACTATTTGTTTAGGTTCAGGGTGACATGAAAAAGAACAAGAATGACCAAGAAATTTCTTTTACAAGAAGAACCATAAGGAATGATTAGGCCTCCTACAAACAAAACATAGCGTACATTAATGATTTTAATATGGTATCAGGATTCATAGTAGATTAAATGAACAAAGTTTAAGAGCAAACTAATGACTGAGAATTTAGCATATGAGAAAAGAATATTCATAAATGATGCTTGGTCACCTGGATATATATTTGGGGAAAAAATAAAATTAGGCCTTACTGTATACTATATCTAAAAATAGGCTCGGCTCCTGTGGCTCAACGGGCTAAGGCACCAACCACGTACACTTGAGTTGGCAGGTTCGAATCCAGCCCGGACCTGCCAAAAAACAATGGTGGCTGCAACCAAAAAATGGCTGGGCGTTGTGGCGGGCGCCTGTGGTCCCAGCAACTTGGGAGGCTGAGGCAGGAGACTCGCTTGAGCCCAGGAGTTGGAGGTTGCTGTGAGCTCTGATGCCACGGCACTCTGTCCAGGGTGACAGCTTGAGGCTCTGTCTCAAAAAAAAAAAATAATAATAAATAAATAAATAAATTCCAGAAAGTTTAAGAAAACATACTAAAGTATTTTAGAATATTAGTGTAGGAAAGGCCTTAAAAAGAATGATAGAAAGATCAGAAGCCATAACAAAAGATTAAAATACTTGGTAAATCATAAAAAGCTAAAACATCTGTACAACTAAGCAAATAGACGAAGTTAAAAGTTAACTTTGAACTAACTGGCTGTGCATTCATGGGCAGATTTCTTTATCTTGCCAATCTTAAATTTTCTCATGCCTAATAGGAAAATAATGACCCACTTTACAGAGTTGCTCTGAGGTTTAAATGAGAAAGTTTAAGTTAAATCTCTAGCTTAATCTTAGGTGTCAGTACCCAATAAATACTTTTTACTATTATTATAAATTATGATAATATGTCACTATTGCCTGTGAAAGGGAAATTTTGAACTTTTTTTTTTTTAATTTATTGTTGGGGATTCATTGAGGGTACAAGAAACCAGGTTACACTGATTGTATTTGATAGGTAAAGACCCTCTTACAATCGTGTCTTGTCCCCAAAAGGTGTGGCACACACCAAGAAATTTTGAACTTTTTAAAAATAATACTACCTGGTATTGGCATAGATGTGGTAGACACATAGTTGATGGAAGCATAATTTGAGCCCATATTTCTAACATAAGATAATTTAAAACGTGTCTCAAAAGTTTCTTATACCAATTATCAAGTCCTGGGATTTGATCCCAAGGAAATATCAGAGAGGAACATTTATAGAGATTCAAATCCTGGTAATTTATAACTACAGTATTTTTAAAAGCAAGATATTAGAAACTGGCTGGGCACCATGGCTCATGCCTATAATCCTAGCACCCTGGGAGGCCAAAGTGGGTGATCACCTGAGCTCAGGGGTTCAAGACCAACCCGAACAAGAGTGAGACTCCAACTCTACTAAAAAAAATAGGAAAATAAAACTTTCTGGGCATCATGTGGGTACCTGCAATCCCAGCTACTTCGGAGACTAAGGCAAGAGGATCGCTTGAGCCCAAGAGTTTGAGATTGCTATGAGCTATGATGACACCACAGCATTCTACCCAGAACAACAGAATGAAACTCTGCCTCAAAAAAAAACTTTAGAAACAATTCCACCAAATGTGTATATACCACAGAATTCGTTATAATCATTTAGATTTATATTTCAGTAATTACTGATTTGGGGAAATGCTCATGAAATTGTTAATAAAGAAAAGACCTTAAAAGAGTAAATAAAATATGGATTTAGTTTCATTACATATAAATTGATAGGAAAAAAGACAAAATGCTCATTTGGTTGGCTCTCAGTGGCAAGAACAGAGAATACTTTTCCCCCCAAAGTTATTTTACAATGAACATATTACTTAAAACAAGACATTTGAGGAAGAGGATTGACAGGAATCCATCAAACTCCCACTCTTGAAGCTCAGGCTCCACTAATGATTGGCTCTACCATGGCCCCATGAGCCAATCAAACCATGATTGGTTTGATCATGATCAAACTTTAGGTAAACACTTAAAAACTTACATGTCCAAACAAATTGAACTTTGACAAGAAGGCAAATATGTTAGAAGACTTTTGGCAAAAAATGGCGACCTAAAAATTGACTAATTTATATCCTTTTTTCCAGAAGTAATTATAATAGATAAATAAGCAGCCAGCCTGAAAAGGCTATTCTTTTTTTTTTTTTTTTTTTTACTTTATTTGCTTTTATTTTTTCATTTCTGAATATTACATAGGTATACACGCTTTGGGTACATAGTTTGCTTTGTACATTTCAAATCAAAGTTATAAGTGTGTCCTTCACCCAGAATGTGTGCATTATACCTGTTAAGTGTAAATGGCTATTCTTATTTAATATAAAGAATTCTGCATAGTCCACATAAGAACATAAGTCTATGTGTTTGGACATGAAAGGATAGCCATGTAAACGAAATGAGAAAATTATAGACTAATATAGAGTGATCTCACTTATGTGAAACAACATTAAACAAAACTAAACATGTTTGTATGTACTGAATAATAATGTATGCAAGTGTAAGGCTGCTTACCATTCAATTTGCCTTGGGAGAATAGTGAGATTTCATCTGCACATGGGAAATGAAAAGGAACTTTCAATTTTTATTCTTTTTTAAAAAATAAGAATGTATTAGTTTTATGTTTTAATAAACATATACAAAATTACAAATAATTTCAATGACTTACAAAAAGAAAAAATCTAAAGCATTAGCTATATATCAATAAGTGACTGACTGCATTAACTACAATGTATATGTAGCATAAAACAAAGTCAAAGCAATTAAAAATGATGAGGTAAAAGGGTACAAAGCTTCAGTTAGACTGGAGGAATATATTTTAGTAATACAGGGTGGCCACAAAGTTCATGTGCAATTTTAAATAGTTACTACTTAAAATAGTTATTGCACTACATGAGAACCACTATTAATAATAATGTTTTGCATATTTCCAAGTTGCTAAAAGAATACATTTTTAATCCTACCGCCTCCTCCGTGGTGGTGTTGGTGCTGCGGCAACGAGCTGAAGAGCCAGTGGGCTGGATGACAGGCAAGGAGGGGGACCTACAACGCCCACCAGTGTGTTGTATATTTTATCTCCTATGTTAAAGTCCTAATAGAATATGTGTAACTTTTATTCCATAGAATCAATTCTGCTTTTTTACAAGTAACCCTCTGTTGTTTTCACAAAGTCCTATGTGAACAAAACCCGACATTCATACGCTGTTATTAAAGGGTGTTTGGATGAAGTAGGTCCTGTTCAAAGATGACCATCACTAACTATATACCTCAGTGGCAAGGGCCAGCAATCAGCCTCCAATACAGACCATTTTCATAAGCTGTGCTAACAGCAATCATGGTCAGTATTTTCTCATTGCTTAAGTAATGGTTATGATATAAAAGAAATACAGAAATCAAGTCTAATGTTAAAAAGTGATGCATTCTATAAAAGAAAGAATAGCAGAGAGAAATAAAAATAGACTTTCAATGAGACATTTTAACAGTATTACTAAATAAATAATATCTGCATACATCATCTAATTCACTTACACTAATTGACTTCAAGAAGATATATTTGAAAAGCTCCCTTGAAAGTCTCTTTGTCTTTTGTTGTAAAAATACCATCTGATAAAGTTTTTATTAATCAGTTTATTTATATTATCTGTCATTCGTTCAAGTTAACAAAAATCAAAGTCAGTATCAGAGGCAGATATGATAACCTTATCTGAAAAGAAAATAACTTGAAAGAACTTAGGTTGCAAGATGTAAAATTTTAAATCCCTTTTCTTAAAAGTGACATAAGTTACAACTAAATGAAACATCTGGGTTTGTTAATAATACTCTCGTCTTTTCAAAATAAATGACCAGATGACACAGACAGAGATGGTAATTGAAAAAGTCTCCAACAGTAATTAAATTGAGTTAAAACAGCTGTTTTTGAGAATGTCGTTTCCCTCACTCCCAGTGGCCTGTCTCCCTGTTTCAACGACTAACGAAAACAAACAAAAAATACTTATAATTCTAATAGTCACTAAGTAACCGATGAAGTATATTCCTCTTTTGGTATTATTGCATGAATACAGAAATAGCTCAGTGAAATGAAAGAGAAACACCTAGAAATAGATGAATGCACATACAAAAATTTAGCATCTAATACAGGTAGCATTGGAGTCACTGGGGAAAGATGAACTGTTGTTATGTTGTTAGACAAGTGAGTCACTACAGGAAAAATAGCATTGTATCTATACTTCACACTATACAGTCCATAAAAATAAGCCCCAAGTGAATCAGAAATTTAGATTAAAAATATTAACCTATCACTAGATAAAATTTAACCTTAGTGTGAGAAAAGACATTTTTAACTGAACCAAAAATTGTGATATAGTAGAAGAAATCATTTTAAAATTTGATTCCTTAGGAAATAATGTCATAGGTAATGTTAAAAGAAATAAAAACCCAAGAGAATAGATTTGGAATATTTTCAATATATATCACAGAAAATGGGCTACCATCCCTTGTTTATAAATAACTCCTAAATGTTGAGGAAATCACAAAAATTCCAAGAGAAAAATATTTTAAAATGCATCAATGGCACTGAAGCAAATGATTTTCAGATTTTAATGTAAACAGAGAAACATATATTAAGAATGTGCTTAGATACTAGTTCTCATTTATCAGATTGATGAAAATTAGGAAGTATGAAAACTAGAAATATTCTATTTATAAGGGCGTGGGTTAACAGGCTCTATCTTACACTGATGATTGGAATACAACATCTCACCACTCGGATTGGAAATTGTTAATAAAAAATAATAATTAAAAAATATTTCCATAGCATACACTGGTTGACCCAATAGTACTACTTCTAGAAACTAACCCTGAAAATTTACCTTCAAAATTACCAAATATACAACAACACATAAATTATATTAATTTGGCATCATTTATTATAACAAAATATTAGAAACTGCCTTTTGCTCATATATAGTAAAATCATTGGATAAATTATTACTTATTATCATGATAAAGTAATGTTATGAAGCAGATATAAAAAGAAATAAGACAATATTCATAAAATAATATGAGACAATTTACAGAATATGTTAATTAGAAAAAACAATTTTTCCTGGCATTTAGTATATGGTTGCTTTGTAAAAATAATATAGAAAAGTAACTAGGAATGTGTGTGTGTGTATGTATTCTTTTTTTCAAGAAAAAGCACAATAATAATAAGTCAGAATCCAATTAAAGTTAGTACCTACAACATGAAAATAGGATACAAGTAATAAAAGTGATGTAGCTTTGCTAAGTATAATGTTTTTATCTTTTTAACCATGTTACTATTTTATGTAGGCAAAAAAAGGGTAGATCAACAGGAGTAAAGGGAAAGTCATAGAATTGAATATAATCAGGTATTACTAATCCTAAATGCACATCAAACTGATCACACAGCACTCTGAAGTCGGGAAGAGCAAGAGAAAAAAAGAGAAGAATGCAAATACTACAAATGCAATATTCAGATTATACACTCTCAGTAGAATAAATGAGAACTTCAGAATTGACAACAAAAATGAAAAACAAAGAAGTATTTGAATTCTTTGAATTCCTAGAATTCTAAGAATTACAATTGTTGGTGTGTTGTTGGGATAGCAGTTCTGAAATTATTCTGTCATGTTGTAGCACTGAGTCAATGTGAAAATAGTTTTGTGAACTAAGAGTCACTGACGGAAAGGTAACATATACATATATATTACCTGATACATATATATATGTAGAAAGGGCTAAAGGGAGAAGAATGTGGTATTGAATGGGAATTGTAGACATCAGGGCACTGTCATTACTTGTATTAAAATATATTTTCCTATCATTGTTTACTGAAAGGACTTAGAAATAATGACTCTCTGCAAAAGGACAATATATGTAAGTGCCTGTATCTTCATTTTTATTTTTCAATACTTGTTTCATTACTCACTAAAAAGACAGGTCTCTTGAGAACAGAAGTTTAATTCTAGGTCTAGAGTTGGAAAAACTCAAGGTCATTTTAGAACATCATTTTGAGTACAAACAAAGGAATGCAGAAAAGCTGATGGGGCTTTTCTAAAGACACACAAGCCTGCTTGAAGCAACTGGTCAAATATTCCATATTGACCATCAAAGGTGATTATGACAGCAATTCATTGAATTAAAGAGATCAAAAATAAGATGTTCACCAAAGAAAGGTATGTTAAAATGTTCAAAATAATATTTTGTTAGTTTTCAAACTATCCATATGTCCATTCACAGTAGACTGGACATGAGTTGTGATACACATATTCCCAGTGCGTGACACTAGACAGCAAGGACTGTCATCTACTGTGTGAATCCAGAAAACAACATGGACAACTCTCTTGAATAATATTCTGATCCAATGAGTATATTAAGCCATAAGTATGGTATAATTCCATCTATCTCAAGTACAAAGACAAAAGAAGCTATACATGGTATTAGATTTTAGAATAGTCATTCTATTCTAAACGGAGGTCACTCTCTAAAGAAACTAGCTAGGCATTGTGACAGGCACCTGTAGTCCCAGCTATTTGGAAGGCTGAGGCACGAGGATCACCTGAGTCTAAGAGTTAAGGTTGTACACTACAGAGGGCAACAAAAATGAGACTCTGTCTTAAAAAAATAATTTTCTTCACAATCTTCATATGAACTCTTCAAATCATCCTACGGCTTACTTATTCATCACTAAAGGGAAAAGTTACCTTTACAGTGAAGGATAATGAGTAAAACTTACATGATCATGTGCTTCCTTATATCAAGGCCTGGGAAGGAAAAAATGTAGTTTACAAATGTAGTTTTCTTGACAATTATATTTAAGTTTTTCCTATTTAAGAGGGAATCGTAGGGCAAATTCTATTCAAGCAATTTTCTGTAAGAAAAATGACTTGGCACCATAAAACAATGTCAGTCTCATGAAAGACATACGCACACATACACACATGCAGACACTCACAAAGCAAGGGGACTCTAGATTAAAGAAAAACAAATAATCCCAATAACCGTCTGTAATGTATGATCTCTGATTATGTGTGAAATTTAAAAAAAAAAAAGCTACGAAACATATCCTCAGGACAACTGGGGAAATTTTAATGTGGAGTGAATATTAGATAATAATAATGTTAAATTACTTGACTATGATTTGTATATCTCAACTGCATAAGAGAAAGATTTCTCCCACAGAAGACACAGACTGTAGTATCCAGACATGACAGTATTTCAACGTGCATGTAAATTTTCAGCAAAAGATATAAGAAATATGGCAAAAATGTTAACTATGATTGCATTTTGGGATGTATATAGGTGTCCATTGTATTATCCAGTCATTTTTTTTTTTTTGCTTTATAGAACTTTTAAAAATAAAATAAAATGATTAAAAAACCTTCTGGACTGGTTCTCAGGACTTTCTGCTGGGGTTCACCTGATGTGCTTTCTTTACCAAGTATAGATCTGAGGGAAACAAGATTAACAGTATAGTTTGGGTGGTTCTCACTCTGTCATATGGATAAAAATCATCCAAATGTTTTATAACGTGTTACACAATTGTAGATAGTAAACTAATGAACAGCACAGCTAGTATTACGATCTGGCGGGGTTAGACTACAAAGCTCAAGATCTTAGTTGGGACTATGCTATTGTAGTTCGCTGCAGCTAAAACTGCCCTTTATGAAATTAACAAATGGCCACAAGGGGGGAACCATGGCAGGGGAAATGCAGATATATGAAACCAGCCATTGTTCCCTAGCTTGATTTTCTATAATTGCTCACTACTCAGGCGTCATATAGATGGTCATAGAGATTCTTAGCTTTCTCCATCGCTCCCATAGATAGTATCACCCTTCTGATACTTCAGGCTAGTTTTTGAGGAATCTCCCAGAGGCCTTGCGTTCTGTTGGAATGGTTGAGCCCCTCAGACCATGGCCCACATTGAGGAGACAGACTTGAGAATTTCCCCCCTTCCCTGTGCACAATGCCTGCAATAGTAAACTATTTCTCTCCTGTAACTCCTGCTGCCTTAGCGTATTGGCTTCCTCCTGAGCAGTGGGCAATAACCTGGGAAGGCCGTAACATGGCCACCCTCAGAGATTTCTAATTCAGTAGGCCCATGTTAGGAATTAGTTATAGATATTAGTTACAGATTTACAGATATCCACAATTTTGGGTGGAACTGAAGCTAAAAACTACATTTAGGGGGGATGATAGCTCTCAAACCTGAACGATCACATACACCTTTTTAGAGTACATATATCTAGGCCTTATTCAAAATTAATCTGAGACCGGATATTTGAAGGTGTCATAGCTCACAGTAACCTCAAACTCTTAGGCTCAAGCAATTCTCTTCTCTCAGTCTCCTGAATAGCTGGGGCTACAGGTGCCCGCCACAATGCCCAGCTATTTTTAGAGGTGGGTCTTGCTCTTGCTCAGGCTGGTCTCGAACCTGTGAGTTTAGGCAATCTGCCTGCCTCAGCCTCCCAGAGAGCTGGGATTACAAGCATGAGCCACTGCACCCAGCCCAGATATTTGAATTCTTAAAAAACAAACAAACAAACAAACGAAAAAAGAAGCAGACACCATCTAAAGAAAACTATTCTATTAAATCTTGACATGAGATTCACTGACAGGAGATGTTATTTTATCTACATGCAAATTTTTGGTGGCTATTCAACAACCAAAAGGTGTTCTTTGTTTCTAAGAATAGTTAAAATAAAAATAGGAAACTTTTGATTGCACTTTCAAGAACAAAGGCAACCTTAGTCAACCAAACAAAAGTCAATCTTTTATAGAAGCAAATCCTCTTTGTCTTTAAGTCTCTGCTACTATATAGATCGTTTTCCTTCTATTGCTCTGTTGTGACCTTGTTCTTTGTGAATCAAAGAAATATAAGAGAGTACTTTTGTCAAAGCCACTGCCGCCCCCCACCAAAAAAAAAACCAATACATAATCTGGGAAGATTGTGGGAAAGGAAAGGCTTTTTTTTTTTTCTGAGAGACAGAGAGAAATAATAGGAAAGATTGATTATACCTACGTTAGCAACACTGTCTGTATAGATACACTCTTTTTTCGAGCTTTGAGTTGATTGTTTTCTCTCCCTAAGCATTTTCATTGGCCTTGCCTTTCCTTTGGCATCTCTTTGGAGTCTTCAAAGAATGATCCAACTATAGTAGAGCAATTTAGGTTGTTTGTTAAAAATGAAGATCCTTGCCCATACCAAGACCTAAGGAATCAGAGTATTTAGGGGCAAAACCATGGCATCTGCATTTGAACTGATGATTACACACACAATAAAGCTAAACACTAAAAATTGAGAAACAATGTTTTATTCTTCATCTGTGACTCTTACATGTCTACAATAAAGGGACTTTCTGTTTATGTCTACAATTATAATAGTCACTGCTACCTTTGGGTTAGTGCTCATATTGAGTTACATGCTCTTCATTTACTTTTCCAACTTACTCTTCACAACAGTGCACAGAGGGGGCTAGTTTATGCCACTTCTGACATAAATTTATCTTCAGATTGTTGAACTAACTTGCTAGAAAGCAATCTAGCAAACAGCAGAGGTAATATTCTCCTTTAGTCATGCTAGACTGAAAAGCCCAAACCTTAACTGATTTTAAACTTTTCCATTCAGCCAAACCTTTTGGTAGAAAGTTGTGTAGCTATGTAAAGGGCTCCATCAAACAATTTCAATGACTTCTATATGTTTCTTATAATCTCCTTCCTTAGCTAACTACTTGAACTTTTTGAGTTGTTTCCTATAAGTGGTAAAAAAAGTTTTACAAGACAAAGGAGTTGAGATTCTGAAGGTCTCTGAGCAAGATTCTTGATGCCACGATTTACCATCCCCCCACACCCCAATGCATGTAGCTCCTCCTTAAAAGCCCATGATCTCTGTTAGTCTGGGAGAGTGGTTCTCCTAAAAGACATCTCTCACTTCAAAATTTCCTTCTTCTTCTGCAATGCTCATTGTCTCAATAATTGGATCTTTTGCAGTGAGCAACTGGACATACGTCAAAACCCCCATGTGTTTTTGATAATAGACATATAGCATTAATTGTATGAAATGATACAAAAATATATGCCAGATGAAATATAAGATGAAAAAAAAAATACAATGGAAATGGATGGAAAGTAAGTGCTGTGTAACTGGATCAGAGGGGAGATGAAAAATTCTGAAACTGCCCATTCTAAATTAATAAAGGGCCAAGGTGGGAACTGTGGAAGGGGAAATATACATGTGCAACCAGTCATCATTCCCTAGCCTGCTTTCTTATACCTTCTTACCACTCAGAAGTTATATAGCTGATGGTCACAAAGATTCTTAACTTTCTTCCCTGCTCCCATAGATTGCATCACCTTTCTGAAACCCCAGCCTGTTTTTTTTCCAGGCCCTGCATTCCCGTGGACCAGTGGCCCATAGTGAGGAACTGACTTAACTGGTCTTGCAACCCTGGATCTAAGAATTGATTCAAATAAGCATACAATTTCTAAGACCCTAGGGTTTTGCCCTGAACTCAGCCAATTAGCAGACCTAATTTGGTTGGCCCTTTGCTTGCCAAACTATCTTTAAAACACGTTCTTTCAGATTTTCAGGGAGATGGATCTGAGACATCTCCTTGCCATACCTTTCCAAATAAAACTCTTTCTCTGCTGTGACCTCTGCTGTCTCAGTGTATTGGCTTCCTCTTGAGCAGAGGGCAATGAACCCTGTTAGGCTGCAACAATTCTTCCCTTGAGGAAAATGTTTCATAATGGGGGAGGCATTTCTCAACTCTGCCTTGAACATTAAGTGGTGAACATTTAATCTTGAAATGGACAAGTGAAGACCACAAGAGAAGATTTCATATGGAGGATGGTATAGTGTTAAGGAAGCAATAGAGGTAAGAAAGCCAGGAGATGACAGAAAAAAGTGCACATTACAATATACAAAACAGATTCAGATGACAACAGGAAAAGACACAACCAGACACATTGGTTGAGGAAAGATCATACCAAGCCTTAAATGGTGTTTTAATTAATTTGAGCATAATTTAGGGGACAGAGAAATGTTTAACATAATTTTGATTTTCAAAATTTTCAAATGATGATTTTTCTTTGTTTTTGTCCTGGCTCTTCTCTTTGCTCAAATACCCTTCCTTAGGTCTTCCGAATGGAAAACTGCATTCATGAAATCTCATTTCAAATGTCATATCTTCTCTGTTATTTCCCTTGCTATCTCTGTTCTGAATCTCACCTAAAAGCCTAATTAATTCTTGTTTCTGTACTCATAGAATTGTATTCATACCTCGACTTTAGAAGAGTAATTAAAAGTTTTCGTCTTGGAGTCAAATACCGCCTGTGTTAGAATCCCAGTTCCACTACTTGTTTTCTGAATAACCACAGAAAAGTGATTCAAAATGCCTGGGCCTCAGTTGTCTTATTTGAAAAATGGAGACCTTTATTAGCTCTCCTTGAAGTCATTAAAGGAATTACTACCTGAAGTAGCCTTTTAAAGTGCTAAATGCATATCAGGTTCTGTAATGTAATACATGTTCTGCAAATGCTAGCTATTAATTGCTACTAAGATGACACTAAAGTTAATTGTCTACATTTTTGTTAGTAATTTCTGTAAAAACTGAACATAAATGGGCAAAGCACTCATGAAAGGAACTTGTACAAATTTGATACTCAGTATATGTTTCTGGGTGTTAGGATAATGAGAATAGGAACATGAGAAATCTATGGTGAAGCTTAAGAACTCAGACTGAATCTGGGACAGTATTTTAGGAAAAGGAACTTTGCCTTTTTTAGGACTTATGCCTCTTGAACTCCTTTTCTGTCTAAACCTAGAGCTGTCAACTCCAATGTGTCAGAAATGTTCATTACTATGATGGAGCAGAAATTTTAACATAGGCTATTATTTGCACCATATTTATTTATACATTTTATGAAGTTTGAAAATTTTAAGTGAAGCTAATAAATCGTACACATGATATTCAGATGTAATGAGATGCCTCTTTTCAGAATGTGGCAGTAGTTTAAGTTTGGGTGAATGCCTGGATCAAAGAAATTATTAAGTTATATCACACACTTAGTTTAGATGAAATTTGACTCACACTCTTTTACCCAGTAATCTAAATATTTTTGTTATGAAATTGGAAGTATGAAAGAGCACATGTATTTATAGAATTCATTTTAGCAGAGCTTGATTCTTATATTTCATGTCTCTAGGGACCAATTTCAATGAATAAATTCCCACAGACTGAGGTCCATGGGGAATTTGTGCAATGCTAGTGTGGTATACTATTTCCGAGGAATTCAGTTTTCAGCAATTACATACTCAGTATCTTTGAACTAGCCCATATTTATCAAGATCTTGTTTTTGATAATAAAACATCAAAATGGGTCTCTGCAAATAGCTACATCATCAAGGAAAAACCATGTGATTAAAGATTAAAACAGTACTCCAATCTGCCTTTTTATACACAATTTTATTGGATATGTAATGGTTATATATGTTCTTTTCAGCATATGCACCGAAATCATTACCAGGATGAGAATTATAGTGACTGAATAATAGTAGTAGTAATAACAATAATACTTACCACCATTATTGTCAAATGTACCCTGAACCATGCAGTTTCATAAATATGAAGAGGAATAAACTCATTTAGTCCTCACATGTATTCACCTACATGTATGAGGTGGATGTTACTATTATTTTGATTTTACAGATGAGAAAAAGTGATACAAAGAGGAGTTAAGCAATTTGCCCAATTAAGTGGCTGAATCCAAACAAACGCTGGGAATCTGGATCCACAGCCCATGATCCTAACCAGTAAACTAAACCTACTATACTATGCTATTCCATACCTTACTATACCACACCACACTACACCACTCCACACCATACCACACCACACCACACCATACCACAACATACCATCCATACCATACCATACCACACCACACCATCCATACCATACCATGCCATACCACATCACACCACACCATACTACACCACATCACACCACACCATACCACACCATACCATCCATACCATACAATAACACACTACACCACACTACACCATACCACACCATCCATACCATACTAAACCATACCATCCACACCATACCATCCATACCATACCACACCAAACCACACCATACCATACCATCCATACCATACCATATATAATACTACTCTATCTCATTTTATTGTAATGTCATTCTTCACAACGTGTCAGTTTAATTTAATTCCCATTTAATCTGTCATAGAAATCTTAAATATAGTAAAAATGCTAAATTGAGGGAAAAAAGAAATTGCCTAAAAAAAATTTAACCATGAGAGATTTAGGGCCTTCTTTATTACTCATTCATTGAACAAATACTTCCTGGTCACTTATTATGTGCCTCATACTAACATAGGGTTATAGTAGAGACCAAGCCTGATAGAAACTAAGGGAGGGCACAGGTGACAATAAACAAGTAAATGAAATAAAATGATTTAACTTAAGTGCTATGAGGAAAATAAGATGGATACTATGAGGAAAAATGACCAAGGGTAAAGGCCATTCTAATAGCATGGAAAAAAATATCCCTCTGATGACACAAAACTTGTACTGAGACCTGAGTTGTTAGAAGGAGCTTCTCTGGGTGATCTGTGAAAGCATTCCAGGCTGAGGGAAGGAGACTGCTTGGCACTTATAACAAATACAGTGATAGAAAACTTTAAGTCACAAGTCCTGTCCCATTTTTAGGAGGAAATGCAAATTAGTCCTATTTCTTTCTTCAATGCTAAAAATCAGAGTTCTGATTAGTGTGAGTTGAAGGTCAACAGCTCCTTGTCCAACTTGAATACAGAAGTCCTATCTGTTTAAAGAAGTAATGCATTTTCATGTAAACAGTTTAATAATGTCTACAAATTTAGGAATATATAATATAATTTTAATTAGACAAATAATTTTAAACTAAAAAACCTGAACACAAAACTGTAAATATTATTTATAGTTAATCTAAATTAAGATAAGCATAAACATTATTTCATATTAATGTATATTTTGAGTATATGGTCCATATTATATTTAATAAATATTGGGAAAGTGGTAGAAAAAATTCAACACATTTCTCTTAGCTTTCTACCAAATGCTAAGAGAAATAATCTCTGGTAGAACTTCTGATTTAGGTTTCCCAAATTCTGGATAAATTTTGAAACAACTTTCCAAAAACAGAGGAATAATTAAATGTGTTATGAAATCTGTATATAATTAAATATTAGGCAATAAAGTAATGTTTTCAAAAATGTAAATTCTCCAAAACCACTTTCTTCCTCTCTACATCTTATTTTACACACATTTAATACCTTATTAAATTTCTTATTAATTTTTCTAATAATTAAATGTATTAATACCCAATTAATTTAATACCTTACTAATTTCTGTATTTATGAGATTTATTATTATTTTTTAATTTAATTTTTTTCCTTTTTCTTTTTTCTTTTATTGTTGGGGATTCATTGAGGGTCCAAGAAACCAGGTTACACTGATTGCATTTGTTAGGTAAAGTCCCTCTTACAATCGTGTTTTGCCGCAAAAGATGTGGCACACACCAAGACCCCGCCTGCCTTGCTCCTTCCCTCTCTCTGCTCTTCCTTTCCCCACCCCTCCCTCATTCTTTCTGTCTCTGCTTTCTGCTTCCCCCACCCCCACCATGCCATTAATTGTCCTCATATCAAAATTGAGTACATGGGATTCATGCTTCTCCATTCTTGTGATGCTTTACTAAGAATAATGTGTTCCACTTCCATCCAGGTTAATACAAAGGCTGTCAAGTCTCCATTTTTTTTAATGGCTGAATAGTATTCCATAGTGTACATAT
>CAUYRH010166535.1:0-16640 GCA_963574655.1 Perodicticus potto | reverse complement strand
ATGAGAAAATATCATGAATGTTATATCAATCAGGTTGATAAAAATATCTCCGATTGTATGTGAAGCCCACACACTGTACTCCATGACTGAATTATTGTACACAGCTATGACTCAATAAAAAATAATTAAAAAAAAAAAAGTAGTGGTCCCTAGTGCCTTGAGTAATTGGCAGCAAATTCAGAGTTGGTGTCATACCAGAAAAAGTGTTGAGCAAAAATTTGGAAGAACTACATTCACTTTAGTTAATCATTATCTCTCTAAACTTCCACAAGAAGTTGTGCTTTATTCATTCTTGTAAGAAATGCAAATAGCATTTCCTTGTTTCCATGAGTCAAACCTGTTTAATATATTAAAATTTTAATAAAAAATCATATAATTACATCTCAAAACTTTTGCATTGCAACTAAGTTTTCCACATTTGGAAAGAGAATAACCGCTAGGCCCAACTGTACAGTCTTAAGTTAAACTAGCAATAAATGTGATTTGATAATTTAAAATTCTCATCCTCAGACTTCATATAATAAACTATACATGCTATAATAATAAGATCTCATAAACAGCAAATACCTAATCATCTTTTGTTGGTTATTGAAAGCTCTTAATTTTCTGCCAGTTGTTCTTTGGTTCTTTGTCATTATATTTTTGTAAGATTTAAATCCTCAAGACTATCGTTTTCTTCTAACGGAAAGTCATATAAATTTAAAAACTATTTCATTTTATCCATGCAACGTTAATTTCAATCCAGAGTAAGCAACATATTTCACATGCATATAGCAAATCTCTTATAGTTCTATTTTAAGGTTGTCAAGTACTCTGATTTCAATCCTATTTGACCAATTTAAATTGCAATTTAAATGGTTAGATTCTACCATTGGATTTTAATTACCTTCAATTCTATCAGAGCAGGGTTCCACAAGCCTCTGTAGCAAATTCATTTCCTGCTTAACCAAAGAGACAATACTCTTTAAATAGATTTTCTCTTGCTACTGCTGCTTTCTTGGGAAAGAAACAGTTTCAATACAGCCTGTTGTTTATTTCCTCTCTTACTCTAGGAAAAGAAATGAATAAAATAAAGTAATACACCCATACAAGGAAAAGATAAGATGAGAAACATAAAATGGCTACTTAGCAAAACATTGCTTATCATTTCTTTAATATTTGTGACTAAGTGGCTTTATCATTTGAACTAGGAACCTCATATTCTCATAATAGTATGACTCTGCTCCTTTTTCTTTCTGCTGGTCACTTCTAATACAAGGGCTCTGTAGAGTATATAATTGGATAACTACATGAAGTACATGGTGAAAAGATATCCTTACTAGTCATACTGTGATTTTAAGCACAGAATAGATGAAAATCATAGTGAGTACATCTGATAGTACACATTTACCCTTACGTTAAAATACTCATAGAAGTTGTAGCAATTGAGGACCTCATTTGTATTCTTGACTGAAGCTATTACTGTGCATTTCTGGACCACTCATTAATTGCTTTATACCACCAAGGACCCACTTAGTGCACTGAAGCAGTAACCTTTTATAGGTCCCAGTGGCCTGAAAGATTAAAGTTGGGCTCTAGAAGAATTCCACCATACTTTGTACAGGAGTGCTAGAAGTCAAGCATGTTGGAAATTACTTTTGTGACTGCATAACAATAACATTGAGAATGCAGGTATCATCATCTTTGAATGACTGGTAAGAGGAAATAATTTTTGTCACTTAGGCTTGAGGATTTTTGATATAACAATGTCTAAGAGTGAAAGGAACTCTATAGTGATGCTACAGCATTTTGGCAGAAAAGCTTTCCATTGTTTGCACACGGTCGGGATTAAAATCTGGTGTGGCAAGAGATTGCCACGTTTCTTCAAATGGGATCTGTAGTCATTATAATCAAGTTTTACAGCCTCCTGGCTCATAATTTAAAATAAAGCACTGTCTTTCTTGAATCAAATAGTGAAAAACCTTCAAAAAGTCAAGACCTGCAGGTCTTAAAACATGAAGACATAAAGAAATTTCTTCCATGCCTATCACTAACCAGTAGTACAGAAGGTACTCCATGTGAAAATGGTTGATAGCTTCAGATTCAAACAAGTCTTGGTTCTGCCACTAAACAGCTATGTGATCTTGAACGGATTTCTTTATATCTCTTACTTCTCAGTTCCCCAATGTGTCACATTGAGTGACTGTATTCAGTTGTTATGAGGACTAAGTGAGATCATCTGACATAGATTTACAGCACAGGGTCTACCACTAGGAGTATATCCAAGCAAGTTGCAGTGGCCATGATGACGAGTAGCTCTCAGGCAATAGTGTAGCCTTTTTTATAGTTTTCTTATTGTCCATATTCAAACAGTAGACCGATCCTTCAATTTGGCCTGTATAATATTTCACATCTGTGCTTCATTTTCAGTATTGTCCTTCTGCCCTAAATCAGTTTTCAAAAGAGAAAATGTATGTGAGAGAACTTTGTAAATTACAACCCACTATAGAATATTAGTGACTTCTAAGATTTTATTGAAACCTACCAGAACTACAGTCATTAATTAACCTCTACCACTAAGCATTTCACTCCCTGATTTTTTCTTAATAGTGCTGCCAGAGGTACCCTTCAAAGGCTGTATTTCCAGATTACACCCTTGCTGAAAGACCTCCCAGGGCATGTCAGCATAATGGACATGCTCTACCGGATGTGACATTACCATAGTTTCTCTTTATAATCTAATTTAATGTTTTCCTCACATGTCACCAACACCCTGCACTCTAGCATTAAGAGAGATGCCCTCCCTTGAATTTGTTCTAGTTTTTTTTCTTGCGTGTACAAGTAGTTAGCTCTTTAATTAATTATACAAATATTGACTGAGAAGTTTTTCACATGCCTCCTCTCTCTACCAAATGGTTTATTTCTCTTTCCACTATTTCTATCCTGCAAATTACAGGATAGAAATTTTAATTTTATCCATTTAGCTTTCTCAGATCTCCTAGGTGGGAATTGATATCTCTCTGTCTCTCTCTCTCTTGCTCCTGTTTTCCATTTTTTAGAATATATGCATATTTACTCTTGTATCTTAATTTGTCATTTACAACATAATCTGAGAGACCTGCAGGGCAAGGGTTCGGTCACAGTTTTTTTAGCAACATTGCCTGAAACACTTTTTTTTTTTTTAATAACAAAAAGGTACTAACTCATTAGACGAAAGGAAGGTGCTAACTCATTTACAGAAATACTGCCTTTTCCTCTATAGATGTATGTGCTAATACTGAGCTGCAGGAAAGACAGAAGAACAAGAAATAAAGCAACAACTGGATTGAAAAGAAATCCTCAAATCCAGAAGGGGCAGGCGTTGGCTTTGATGTTCTTGTCTCGTTTTCTTTTTTCAATGTCCTTCTCCTAAGCTACATATTCTTTTGACATTTATTTTAACCAGAATTCACTAGGTTAAAGGTGTTAGGTGAATATCATAGATAAAAGATGGAAGGTTTCCCCCCAAACCAAAACTGTGAACCCAAATCTGAAGTGTTTTATGAAGTTCTATACACAACTCCACTGTCTTTTAGCCATAACAGCAAAGTACATCCATAACTTCCTTCCTTTTATTTTTATTTTTTTTTTCATTTGATAAACACCTGTATTAAACTGTCCTGGTCAGCTGATGTTTAGAGTAATGGGAAAACTCATTACACAGCAAAATGATGTTTTATCAAGGGTGACTCTCTTCATTCTGTATCCTATTTCTTCTCCATTAGTTTATGGTTCTCTTTAACCCTAATTTTTTTTTTTTTTGGAGGGAGGAAAGACATGGAAAATTGAAGGGCAGAATTAGAAAATGATTTCTAGGCCATCAATACCACCAAGTTGCAGGATTATCAATGTTTACCAAGTCTATCAATTAAGCAACATTGCAAAGACTGCTTCGGGCTTCTCACATCGTCTTTCGTTCTTCATGTAAGTCGCAAGATGCGACAAAGAGACAAAGAAATGTGTGGATAGTGTAGCAGGAAAGGTTGTTAGGGACCAAGGTGTTAATGGCTATAGACAAGATACTGTGATGAGGTTTGCCACACCTGTGATAAAGTAATTAACTGGATAAATAGCGTTGTCCCTTTTTAAAACCAGCCAGAACCATTTGTTTTCTAAATAAGTGAATGAAATTGGTCAGTAACTAAAGTTGCATCTCATCCAGACCTAGGGACGATGAGAACTAGGCATCTAGTTTGATGCCTGATACTAATCCCTTCTGGTATGGATACCAATTTAAATACAAGAATAGGTGGATAGAGGAAAAAGGAAGTATATTCATCTGCAAATTGGCAATTATGCTGAGCAAAAGATATGCTTTTGTTGGCCTATTGCCTAAATGACAAACTAAATCAGAGTGGAAAAAGCATTTCCTTTTCTCCGTGTGTCAAAATGTTGTCTGGGTGTTTTTGGTTCCCGAAATGGCCCTACAATGATGATTTCATTCTTCGGGCATCACATGAGTCTTACTTTGTGTCAGATCAGATTGGGGAGAGGGATGTATGGAATGCTTTTGTTTCTACAATCAACTCTTCCTTCATTTAAAGGTGTGTTAAACACAGTTTACAAGGATATTCAAATCACACAGGTTTTTTTTTTTAAGTTTTCCACTGATAGAACAAAACATATCACAGCTATATTGCTATTTGTACTGAATCCACTGCTTCAGACAGATTTTGCCTACAAAACTGCTGCTGGCTATAAAATAAATAAAATATCAGTGCTGAGCTACAACATGCACACCAGATGTAACCATGCTTTTCTGGAAACTATGCCCACCAACAGGAGCTACGTGAGAAATTGGCTCTGAGCTTTTTTAGCCTCGTAAACAGGACTCTAATTAGCACGCTGATAAATACTTCAACAACCAGCAGACAGAGTAAGCATTCTGTGGTATAATTTATACAGTTCTCTGGTAGGGAATGATAATCCATTCTGCTGATTCCAGGGATTCAGGAAAGCAATAACTTTAACTGAATTCTATTTACAAAATAATCTTGTTACCCCTCAATCATGATTATCCCTGCAAATGATAAACAAGAATAGCATGAAAACATAATACTTTATAAATACTCATCTCATGTACGTAAACTTTTAGTTATAGATTCTTTGTGCCTTTATTGAAACCTGACATGTAAAATATAATAGACTGATGTGTCTAGACATTACCATTGCTCTCCCCTGCCTACCCTAAGATATGTGGGGCTTTTGCGTATTCAGGCATAAGTCCATTTGGACCAGATACAAGTCAATTTTATTGACACTTACTTGTGTTAGGCTCTTTTGACTTTCCAAAGAACAAACAGGTACACAGGTTTCTTCAAGTACTGTGTGATTTTGGTTAGAATTCACAATGAGGAGATGGAAAGCACTGATGAAATTCTCAGCAGATACATGGGCAGGCCTCATGGAGAACTGGAACTCAGTAAGAGCTCAAGCTGCTCTAGTGGACAAATTTATTCTAGTAATAAATTATTTCCCCAATTCAGTTTGTCTCTCTCTTTCCATAATTCTTTCTCTGTTTCAGCTTCTATTGGCTGGGGCTGGGGCTGACTCCACACTTCTATTTACTCACAGTTAACCCTATATGGTGGCTTCTGTGTATTAAAAACTCTTCATGTCTTTTCTTCTGTATTGCTGTATTTTCTGAGTCTCTCTATTCTTCGTATTTAAGTTTATCAAGAAAATGGAATCTAATCAGGATAGATAATCGTGGTCTAGCCTAGAGCACACATGAGGAGTAGATGTGCAATTTTAGGACATGCCTCATAGGCAGTGTAAGGTTGAATATCCTTGAGTTAGGGATTCTTTAGCTATAGCAAAGGTGTTTCTGTGACCTGGTCCGAAGTTTGCGGACATGTGTGTTGGAATCAAACATCTCTGATTACGTAGAAGCCACTTATGAAGATTTTATTATAAGCACTGAATTGTGAGTAGATAATTCCAGGAAAGTAATGAGTGATATGAAAGAAAGCTGATAATGGAAAGGAGGAGGATGAGGAAAAGGTGGATGAAAAATATGGCATGGAAGGATTTACAGAAGTAATACTTGACAAAATATTTGATGTTTTTTGTGTTTAATTTGAAACTGACAATAATATAACGTTCTAGGAAAAACTCCTTTCACTCTTGAAGAAACTGAGACATTAAAATTGAAGAAAATGAGATATTAAAATTGTCAACCATGAGGTGGGTGGAGCAAGATGGTGGATCAGAAGGCTCATTCAGCTGAGCTCTCCTAGAACAACTGGGGGAAAAGAGAGAACACAGCCGTACTGGCCCAGGGACCTTATCCAGAGTCATAGCTCAGGGAGCACAGCAAAGAGGTGGTGAGCTGGATACAGCATATGATCTGGAGTGGTGGAAATCGGATGAGTTAGGCAAGTGATTGTGATGGGCTAGGATTGGCTGGTCCCTGCATAGAGGTCCAGGATGGGAGGAAGCCTTTCCGGAGTTTTCAGTTGTTGGGGGAAGCTGTGCATGGAGTGGAAAGCTTGGAAGAGCAGATACGCTTGAACAGTCTACAGCAACCAGATCTGAATGCCACTTGGAGTGGACTTGCCATAGGTTTGGTGGCTGGCAAGGCAGCCATACTGAGCAGAGCGAAGGGGGAGGATGGAGGGTCACACTGTATGTCATCTTTTGGGGGCAGGACATAATTGTAAGAGGGATTTCATCTAACAAATGCAATTAATGTAACCTAATTCTTTGTACCCTCAATGAATCCCAAACAATAATAATAATAATAGTAATAAAAAATAAAAAAAATTGTCAACCATATTGTCAACAGCAACAAAAACGGAGTATAATTGTTAAAATTAGCAATATTGGAGAAAAAACATAAGCTCATTTGACGGTCCTGCCACTCCAGAGAACATAATCCGGGAATCCTCCAATTTAATAGTTTTAAGAGACTGTAAGATCATCTTACCTAACTTCCTATTTTTTAACTAAAGATTAAGGGTAGGTAGAGTGTCCAAGATCTCATAGCTAATTAGTGCCTTGGTCAGTGATTTTGAACTGGTGTGCTGTGAGCGAATTGTAGGTGTGTTGTGAAAACTTTTAAATATCATTAATTAAATTATTTTTGAAAGGAGTTGAGCATGAAAAGTTCTTTTGTTACAACTTTTAAAAAATCAAGATAATTTAACTATGCTGTGGAAGTTTAACTATAGTTTCAAGTGTGCCATAAGATAAAAATGGTTGAAAAACAGTGAGTGGCCTGGGTGCTACCCCACACTGGGAGAGATGAGTCTACATTGCACCGTGCCGGTGCCACACTATGAACAATACTTTCTGTTTGCATTATACAGTTCCAAATAATTACTCCGTTACTTAAAGCACCAGTCAACAAATCAAAGAAAGTTCACAGAATACATTCAGCTTACCGAACAACAGCTGAAATAACTATTTTCCTTTGGGTTTGAATATTCAGATTTATTTTATTCATCCATGTTGTTGATATGACATTAAAAGACCTGTAAATTATAGTGGCATCTTAAATTTTTCAAAGGATTTGATATTACTGTTAATCCCAGTATCCATACAACTCATAATTATTCTTTTTTCTCTGATTTATTTTAAAGGCCATATTTGAAGCTTTGCAAAGCTATGTGCAAGGCCTTAGGGCAAGAATCAGCAGTATTGGCTGAAGATGCCACATCTTCTGATTGCCTCTTATTACAGAAACTGTAATTTATACCCTCCCAATTACAATCTTTTAATTTTACCTTCCATAGGGAATATACCCAATATATCACCCTAAACCAGCTATTTAAAGGACAAGAAGTTAAATCAGGCTGAGAAACTGTGGGGTGTAAATTACGTCCATTTAGGTACTTCACAGGTGTCCAGCTTAAGAGACAAATGTCTTACTCTCTGGGACTGCCCTTTTTTCCCATTTTTATGGCAGTGATTGGTGATTCTTGAAGAAAAAAGCCAGCCTTTCTACCACATTTTTGGGGCACAATCCCATAGTAAATTTAAAATTATTTTTCATATCATTTCCTAACACCTCATGCTGAGCAGAAGAATAAGGCCTTGGGAGTTAAAAAGGAGCAATAGTCGAATCTTGTTGCCAAGGAAAGAAAGCAACAAGAAGCAAGTAGAACGCAATGTAAGCCTGTTAGAAAATAAAATGAAAACCTCTTGCCCATCAAGGACCCTTCCAGTCAGCAGTACAGTTAAAAGTGCTTCACAGAGATGTACTACATTGGCAACAGTAAATTACTAGATTCAACTATGTTGGTATTCAGAGTCTCAGAACAATCCACAATCTCAGCTTTGCTTTAATTATACTCATATTTTCAGTAAGTTATGGCCAATGATCTCCTAATATGTTTTGACTGTCAAAGTTTTGTGCAATTGGTAATGATCCTTCCAAAATGGTTTCTGTGGCCAACGAAGCTTTCACCCATAAACCACAGACTTAGAAGGAAACAGGGCATGACCAAAGCATTTTGGGTTTGCGTTTGTACTCATTTGTACACAGATCCATAATTCCTAATGGTGCATTCTTTCATTCTCTAAATGTCACTCTTAAATGCTATAGTAATGCATATGGTTCTTAATAATACCAAGGTGTTAAACATAAAACTTGAGTCCCTGTAATAACTTGGAATATGACTATATCAACCCTAACCAGTCAAGAACAAAAACATGGGAGTTAGAAGATCCAGACCCGGGGACGAAGCTTATCTCTACATCTCTTCTACTCTCGTGATGAGACGATTGTGATATTCAGTAGGTGTAGCTCTGTTAATCTGTGGGTACTTCAGTAAAGTGATGCTTATTAGGGAAGTCAGAGGTGTGATAAAGCTCAGTGGATCCAAATTATGGGAAATTTGGAAGGCAAGAAGGCCACAATTTAGCTTTGACCACTTGGAGCACCAGATAAGAGGCCATTGCTTGAAAGCCAGGGTTCATGAACAGGAATCCCACCACAGAAAGGTGGGTCTTTGTTGGCAGGATTCTTCAAAGTGAACAGTGCCAAAGAGTGCATCAGAGTAGCAGTCGAAATAATAGCACCAGAAATGATGAGATCCGGCAGTTTTAAAGCTTTCACTAGACAGTAGGTGCTTCGCTAAACACTCTTCCATGAACAAACTCAGTGAGCTATTCCAGAAATTCTGTAGCTATTTTTATTCTCATTCTAAAAATAGGAAAACTGAGGCTTAGAGAGCAGACTTGACCAAATCCCCACTGCCTGCTTGTACTCTCCCTACTATTTGCTGCCTGGCCTAATCGTCTCTCAGATACTCTCTACGTTCTTCTCTGCCTTGCTCGTGCTGACAGGAGCTAGAGAGAGCTAGAGAGAAGGCAGGAAGAGAGTGAGGTCAAAGTATTTGTTCTGTCAGATCCTTCCCTAAAGGGTCATTTTTGGCTGCCCATGTCCCCTCCTTACAGCCTAATCCTGGAGCACACAGTGGGGACATCATCTCTAGCCAGTGGGAGGTGCCCGCTTGTCGTGCTGTAGGAAGGCTACAGAGAGAGCTGAGCAATAATGGGACTCGAGGAGGAAACCCAGAATGCAGGGCAAGATCGTACTGAAGCTCCTTTGCCTGGGATTACCTGGGTGAGCTCAATACGCCCCACAGAGTCATCAGGCTTTGACTGTGAGGCCAGGAGAACATTGTGGACCTGGGTCAGATTCGGTAATAATCATGCTTCTTTTGACATTGTGAGAGTTTAACTTTCTCAGTAGAGTTCACTGGGAAACAATTTTTCCTCTTGTTAATTATTCTTCTATCTAATTGTTTTTATGACATTGTGATATAATAGGGCTTCTTCTAGGAACTTTGAAATGAGGAAAATCAAATTGCCCTCCCTGCTCTGAGTGTTAAATTTTAATGTCAGTAGAGCTGAGATATATGCCCAAATAGCAGAAAAAGACGACTAGCTCATGCTGCCACAGTCTGGTGAGTGGAGACCTTTGACCAATGACCAGCTATGGGTGTCCTTTTATCAAGACTATCCTTATCAGGAGATGACGACTTTATTTGAGTATCCAATTTTTAAATTGTATTCTCATCCAGCAACCTTTGGTTGTAATTGGATTTCCCAGGTATTTTGACTTCAGGGAGATAATTTGTTGGCTAGAATTGAGGAAGCTGAATCAAATAGATTTTATACTAAAATTAATCCATTGTCAGGTGGCACCTGTTGCTCAGTGAGTAGAGCGCCAGCCCCATATACCAAGGGTGGTGGGTTCAAACCCAGCCCCAGCCAAACTGCAACAACAATAAAAAGATAGTCGGGCATTGTGGCAGGCGCCTGTAGTCCCAGCTACTTGGGAGGCTGAGGTAAGAGAATTGCCTAAGCAGCCCAAGAGCTGGAGGTTGCTGTGAGCTATGATGCTACGGCACTCTACCAAGGGTGACAAAATGAGACTGTCTCAAAAAAAAAAAAAAGAATTTATCCATCGTCACTCTGGTATTAGTTATCAGTTTTGCAGTTTAGCTAATATGAGTCTGCTTCTCAGAGATAGGTTGCTCTGTATGGGCCGACAAATAAGACTACACACTTTTCATGGCAAAAGGGCTAGATAGTCTTCCATGGAAGAATTATTGAGTTAACATCAGTGCACACAGCATGTAGGAAGGAGAATGAGCTGGCACACTACAGAGGGAAAGCCTCCCTTCTACAGGGCTCGAGATTCAGGTTACTTATTTTAGAAACAAGTGTTAAATATCCCTAAAGTATCAGGTCCTCTACTTTGTACTGGTGACCTGGTGGCATAATGATAATGTAGACACAGTCCTTGCCACCAGAGGGCTTAGAGTTTAGTGAGGTTACAAGCGAGAAATGCCTCTCTGTGTTAACTTCTCACCTGTGACGGAAGATGCTGCAGGGAATTTAAACGCATGAAGTTCCCTGGGACCTGTGTGGATAAAGTGCTCAGACAAGAGACATGGCTCTTGGTTCATAAAAATGCTTGATTGACATGCTTCTTTTGTGAGAATGACCCAACATTCACCCCTACCTGCTCCCTTAGGCTTAAATGTTCAGAAACTTCTCAGGTTTCCTGGACTAATATCACCTGAGCCTGGGAGTTAATTTCCAGCTTGTTCTTCACGACAGCAGAGACCTAACCCTGTCTTCTACACTCAAGCCAGAAGAGACCCACAGATATTCTTTTTCCTGAAAGAGAGGCAAAAAAAATTCTAAATATACTGTTAACTATTATTTTATAACTAATTTTTAAGTGAAAATAAAAAAAATTTTCTTAATGAATCCATTCCATCTATTTACTCAAGTTCTTTGAACAAGTATGTCTAAGGTTCACCAGTCCTTTTCCTCTCTGCTTTATTATGGAACATGTGGAAACATGAGGACATTAGGATCTTTGTGAAACAAGTGGTGAAGAGATAGATCTTAAAGGACAAATGTGCTTTCACAGGCAGACAGAAAGGACTCAGGAAAAGGCAAGTGTTGTCATGGAGAAGAGTAAAGAATGTTGTTTGGAAGCTTCTCTTCCATCTCTGACAGTTATCATCTATGTGACCTTGGAGAAGTCAAAGTACATCTTTAGTCTTTAAAGTTCCCATTTTTATCATGAATAAAATGGAATAAAAATATACATCTTGGACTGGGTGCATGGCTCATGCCTCCTTGCACTTGGGGATGCCCAGGTAGGAGGATCACTCGAGGCCGTAAGTTCACGACCAAGCTGGGAAACATAGTAAAATCCCTTCTCTACAAAAAATGACTTAAAAAATTTGCTGGGTGTGGTGGCATGTGCCTCTAGTTCTCACATTTCAGAGGCTAAGACAGGAAGATTACTAGAGCCCGAGAGGCTGAGGTTGCAGTAAGCTACATTAATGCACACCAGCCTAGGTGACTGAGTGAGACCTTGTCTCAGAAAGAAAAAAAAATGCACATCTTCACAGGAACGTGAGAAGTACATGTAATGACATATGTTCCCGTTCCAAGTAAACTTTTAGTGTTATACAATGGTGGGATCTCTGCACACGCAACTTGTGAAAGGAAAGCTCAGGAGAGTCATGGGATGAGTTCTAGGGATTGCAAGTGTTCGGATCATGAATTCTGTTTAGATATTTATGCTTTTGCTCATTGGAGTGACTTTAGAAAATGACTTCCCCTGCTGGAAAATGGGAATGGTCTTTTCTACATGCCAGCTTTATGGAAATACTATGATCACTAAAAATAGATGGTAATACAAAATGCAATGAGTTTTTTGAAAAGAAGAGCTCAAGTAAATAGGCTCAACTGAGAACATGTTTCAGCAAAGAAATACCAGTGTAAAAAGATTTCTTCTAAAGTGCCACTATTCTACTAGGAAAATAGGAAATGTCTGGTAAAGCTCTTGAAATGGTGGCAGGCTAGACAAATGCATTAAAATTTGATCTTTATTAGGTGACTGTCTCTCTTTAAAAATTAACTGTCAGCTTGGTTTTTAAATATCACTATATTCCAGTACTTGATTCTGGTTGATTACCATCACAGTCATTTGGAGGTTTGGGCATGAATTTCATTTTAATAAACAACATCAGCCTAATTTGAGGATGACTTTTATTTCAAAACTGAATTCCTAATGCAAATGTCTGAAAGAAGCTTCTATAAAACCCAGCGGCATATACAGGAGTTATGTCCTCATAATGTAAACACAGCCTAAAATTGCAGTAAAGATATAAACACAAGGATTTTGGAACAGTCATTTGTAAACGATTGCATAATTCCTAATGCTTCATCCCTTTGTTTTCCAAAAGCTGACTTTAAATTCCATTTAATCTGTTTCTCTGACAGTTGGGGGTGTTGTGTGACACCTACAGAAGAAGTATTTCCTTCAATATTGTCATTATGAGTAACATCTTGGTATATAAGAAATGCCATGAGCAATGCTAATTTGAATGGCTTCTGAGCCAACATCAACATTGCTGACACCATGGCATTATGTATACCAAACCTAATCGCTCTGTAATAGGATGCCTCAGTAAGCCTGTGCACATTAACGTACAGTTGCATCAACTTAGTACTGCCTCATGCTACAGTGTATCCCACACAGAAACACTGGGCGCATGGGGAGAGCAGCTCCAGCTCAAACACACAGAATGCAACTATGCAACTATCAGTCATGAATTCTACTGATAGCATGACACTCTTTTTCAGTCTTACCTATCCCAAAGATTTTGTAAATGCTATTTCAAAATCTGAAGCATCCAACTTAACAGAGATGATTTGCTTTCTTTCTGATACGAGACTTGCACCCTTGCTTTAGAAAATACTACAATCCAATATCAAATGCATAAAACAAATTAACGAGGTGGTAATTGCTTCCTTCTTAAAATGATTACTTGTATGGAGAAAGAAAAACTTGCAAGATCCAAAGTTCCTTTGGAGACATATAGGAAATAGGATTTATGTGGGAGTGTTCAGGAACATAAAAACATTTACCCCTGCAGTCTTCCAGCCAGACTAGATTTTGAGACACCCACTTAGAATTCCTGCAGGTCTAAAAGAATTCATCCTTCTTGCTTTGCTCAACCTGTCAGTGGATGAGAAGACAGACATGTACTAGTATATAAACAGATAATCATAATGAAACAAAAGATAAAGAAGTCACAATTGTGGTTCTGGCAAAGGATTTAGTAATGTTCCAATCCTTGGTTCAAAAGGGAAACCGAATAAAAGCCAATTGAGTAAAGGAGTCAACATTTCTTAAATAATTTAATGGGATAAAGTCCACTAAATGTATTTTGAGAGCAAAGTTATATTTTAAGGGATTGTCTGCTGTGTTTTGTAACGGCCAGCAGGTAGAAGTAAGTCAATATTATTTTGATGGTAAAACATTGCTCATTCAGGACTTTTCCATCTTTGTTTTTGGTATAGTTAGAGTGTTTCTGTTACAATGGAAGGTTTAATAATGAGTAATACTTCTTGGAACCAACTCCTGAAATGAAATTAACCTGAGTTTTGCTGACTTATTTTCCCAAATTATGTGATACCATACATTCGTAAGGACTGTTCTGAACAGAATATGGGATGCAGCAAGCAGAACCATCTGAATCGGGTTCCAAGGGCTCAGTCTGGCCTGCCTTCACAACACGCAGTAGGAAGTTTGCCTTCTTTCTCTTTTCCTAGTCCTAGTGGGCAAGGTGGCATTGCATCAAAGTTCAGTCTCCCATATGACTAATGACCTTTTTGCTCTGCTAGCATCATACGTGCCACAAAGTTTCCAGGTGTTGGGCAGCTAGTTGTCTCAGACAGTTCCTGCAAACAGCCAATACTTAAATCCTAACTCCTGGTACCAAAAAGCTGTATATTGCCACCCTGACAAGGCTACTTTCTCCCTCTTAACCTATAAGTAGGGAAGACTTCCCCACTCTTAAGGTAGCATTTATGCATTATAACACAGGATGGCCTAAAAAATTTTCCCCCACACTGGGCACAGCAGGAAGAGCTCTGGAGCAATTCTTCAGATATATATTTGGTAAAGTCCCTAGGTAACAGTATTTACAAAACATTTGAAACATTCCATGGATTTCCTTGGAACACTCAGGAAAAATTAAGCTAGCCTCATGTTGTATTGACTGCTGATTAAGCAAGTTTGGAAATATAATTCTGGAAGAACAAAAACACTTTACAACAGCAATCTATAATTAACTAATGTCATATTCATCCTAGAAATAGGGAATTTTCGAAAGAGGAAGAAGATTGGGGAGGAAGATAGGGAGGACTTTCTCATATACCCAGCAAGCCCACTGCAGTCACAACCCAAGACACAATTCCAGCTTTGCCAGCTGACAGGACCGAGGGACAGATCAGAGGAGAAAAGGCGACATTTATAAAGATTGGCAACTGAACGGATCAGCTCAACAATGCAGACGAGGCCTTCGGCATCTCAATGTGGCAGTTTCTACAGTCATGGCAAATGATGAATTTCAGATTCTTGTAGTGTGTCATTTTAAAAATCAAGCTCTGGGGCAGAATTTTCTTCTGAAATACATGCATAATTTCCATGGATGATCTCTTAGAATAGGTTCCCTCCGGTTAGGGAATTCATATGCAGTAATGCCCAGTATAATCTAGTTGTAGAAAGATGAAAACTACCATGAGATAGACCCATTAATATGCCAATGCATATTTGTGTTATTTGAAACTTGGAATTCAATGACTCCACGAGTTGAGCTTTTTTCTCTGAGGGTCGTTACTGACACTTTTAGTGCCTGAACCGTTGTATTAATGGTGACCCACCCCCCCAACCCCCCGTAAGTGATAATGAGAATAGCAGAGCGAGCCAGGAGGTGCAATTCAAAGACGTGTTGATTTCAACAGCATGCAAATAATTTTATATATAATGGACACTCACTCCATGTATTGTACTTTTTCCCTACTCTGTAATTTGCTGCCTATTGATGAAGAAAAGGTGAAATAATGGGAACAGTTAATACTGCAGCTGGTTTGAGTCTTATAGAGTTAAATTGCTCAAAGTGGGCAATAAAGATAAAAATGTTCAAGCTTTTGCTTACGTATTTGGTGAAATAGAGCAGAGAGTTCCTTCCCCCTTGAGAGAGGAAGAGTTATATATCAGAGGATTTACAATTGTCTCCTGAAATGGCTTTGTAAACAGCACAGTTCATGACACCTTTACCTGTCAAGTATAATAAATGTTAAATGATCCAAGAGTCAAAATGGCTTTTTTCACAGTCTGAAATCATTGAAATATTTAATTAACAAGGCACCACTGAATTTTGTGTTGGTGAGAAACAGAAGAGTAAGAAGAAGGTTTTCAGAACAAAATCCATCCACCACCACCAACACAGCCTTTGTGTTTGGGAAGCAGTCAGTGACAACATGAATTTTCTTTTCTGTCCTAGTTTTGTATTTTAGTTCTTTGGGATGAAGGGCAGTTTAAAAATCAACACTCTATCTGAAAATGATGCAATTAAATAAAATTGCATGGACTTTGTAAAGAGATAAGAGAAAACGTAATATATTCAATGTAGGGCCTCCCAACTTTGACCTCATCCTGTGTATCAAGTAGGAATGAATAGATTTGGGGGATATTTAGCTTTCTAGCAATAATGACTGGAAATGTTAACATCAATAACTTATTGCTGTATAAACTATATTTGGGGAAAAAATATCTTTGAGACAATATTACTTTGGCTGTTACTCAACTGAGAAGGAATAAATTAGGTATTTATGTAACATATTTTTTTCCTTATTTGAATGAGCTAAATCTCATTAGGAAATTATTCCAGCAAAATGAGCTTCTACAATTAAAAATAACTTAGATTAGGGCTAATCTATTTGACAAAAGGAATATGTTCTATTTGCATTTATTTGTTGTATGAAATACAACAAATAATTTTCTGTTAAGAGCCCTTCACTTGGCTCAGCGCCTGTGGCTCAACGAGCTAGGGCGCCAGCCACGTACACCTGAGCTGGCGGGTTCGAATCCAGCCCGGACCTGCCAAATAACAATGACGGCTGCAACCAAAAAAAAAAAAAAAAAAAAAAAAATGGCCAGGCATTGTGGTGGGCGCCTATAGTCCCAGCTACTTGGGAGGCAGAGGCAAGAGACTCGCTTGAGCCCAGGAATTGGAGGTTGCTGTGAGCTGTGATGCCACAGTACTCCATCCAGGGTGACAGCTTGAGGCTCT